>NBNE01000282.1:0-27606 GCA_002215365.1 Phytophthora megakarya
GCGGGTTACGCTCTCCTGGGTGACTCGTTCGACGTATATCTGGAAAGTTGGGAACGTAGGGGCTTGAGATAGCGCGGAACTTCTTCGCTCTACCTTGAGTTGGTCGATCGCGATCACAGGCGAGTCCTTGAGCCGTGATCGAGTTGCCTGGTTGTCAATCCAGATCACCCGGGGGTCCAATGTCGGAGATCTTGCTCCTTCCTTTTATATGCTTGCCGCTTCCTGTAGCGGGAAACTTGTTGGGTTGAGATCCGACGAGATCTTCGGGCCAAGCAATTAATGCCTTCCGATCAGGGGTTCACCCTTGAGGACAAGTCACTAGGTAGGGGAAAGCTGGCCAATATATTATCCAGGCTTAACCACTACGCTAGCTCCTAAATCCTTATCGTCTGCGCGCTTGTGATGCCAATCTAATCCCCGATTCCAGGCGTGGGCAGACACTTGTGCAGCTTAGAGCATATTCGAGTCTGTTTACGTTTATCCCTATATCCCCTAACCCATCCTCAGCTGCTATCTTACGGTCACCTGACATCTGGATACCTACCTGATCCTGGGATCTGCCGATCGCGATCTCGATCGTGATCTTGGACAGGGATCGCGATGCGCACGACTGCTGCCACTCGACGATCCTGAGGATCGCCACCTTGCCCTGGCCTGGGATCGTCGTCCACTCGCGTACCTTGATCGGCAATAAGCGTAACTCCAACGTTGCCATCCCCCTTCGATCGCTGTCACCTGACTCGCTACGGTTCAGTATCGTTAGTCGCTAGCGCCCCATGTCCCCTAATCCCCCTTGACCCTGAATGTCTCAGACCGAAGCATAGTATGGTTATGTCGCCACCCATCACTCCAGGGGTCAATCTTGGGTCATCCGAAGTCAACACCACTCACCAGCGTTGTCGCACGCTGGATCTTGGGGGTGGTGACCCGCTGTCTAGGCCTGAGTGGGATTTCTGTCACCTGGTCCGTCTCTATCTTGCGATCTGGCAGCCGAGGTTGCCTTTCGCGCAAGATCTTGTTCGCACTTCACCACATAGGTTTGAGATGACGTCTCCCCACACTTCTGCAGACATACCTTGAGACCGTTTAGCGCTCAATCATTTGCAGAGGCGTCTGACAGATGAACTGGTTGTAGAACCGGGTGCGTAGTATCTGGAAATCCTCAATCCTCGAATACATCCACAAGTTTTACCTTTTAACAGGACACGGAAATGTTCAATCCTGTGGTGGCCCTTTCAAAAGCGTTCCAAAAGGAACGGGCTTTCTCCACAGTAGCTGCTACAGAGAAAAATGACTGGATCATACGAACGGCGTTCCGTACGTACGGAGACATCTCGTACTCGAACCGTTCCTGTTGACCATCCTGAGCATTAGGAGTCCGACCAGCAGGAGTAGCAGATTCAGTCCCAGGGGGCTGGTTCACACCATTCACAGATCCTGATCGTTCTCGCTGTTGCTGGGCAGCTTCAGCTCAACTCTTTGAAGCAAGGAACGGATCACCAAACTCATATCCGGGCGTTCCAACGAAATCAGCCATGAAATACCCTCCATAAGAGGCTATGACCGTCATGGGCGTACGCGCCGAAGGCGTCGGGCGGCTCCGGTGGGTAGAACTACCATATCCATGTAGACTACCACCCTGGTCGTAGACCGGAAGCTTGGTACGTTTGTAGATCAGTTCCATAGCCATCATTACAAGGCTGGATTTGCGTTTCTGAAGTAGCGGTAGCCGTGCTACCTTGACCACTAACAGGCATAATCTGGTTGTAAGACTGCTGAGAACCAGACTGCAGATCTTGAGAACTGACGCCAGGGGAAGGCAAATTAGCGTTCGACCCTTGACTCGATCCACTGACTACAGCAGGTTGTCGCTGACTTCGCCCCACTGGCGAAGAAGCCGAGGCCGCAGGCTGCGAAGCAACACTGGTAGTACCTTGAGTCGGAACCTTTCCAAGTTGGCTACCAACTTGAAATTGAAGAGTCGTTATCTGCTGCTGCAAGTAGGCGATGTACTCCTCTTGAGTCATCGTATGACACCTTGAGCGTTGGGGCCAGACTACTCGAACCTGAAGGCGCATATTGTGGAGCGGTCCCGCTCCCTTGTTGTGGCTGTGTCATGGGTGCGAAGCATGGGTTTGTCCAACACTGGACGCTTGACCTGTCCCTCCTCTAGAAGGCGGCGTAGGCGACCCTTGAGTCGCTTGAATCGGCTGGGTGGCCTGATTTGCACTGGGATCAGGATTTTGTGTGTTGCGTGATGTAGGAGTCGAACCAGTACTCGTCGTCTGCGCACCAGACACGGGAGGTGGTTGACTTACATTGGTGAGTTCTTGTTGCACCCGATCACGAACACCACCGCTACCACCGGGAGTCGTCAAGTTCGGCGCAGAAGAGGCCGCTGACGCACCTGGGTCGGTCGCACCACCACTCGCCGAAGCGGCCGGGGTAACAGTTGGTTGAGTAGTACCTTAAGGAACAGGCGGCGGAACATTCGGACGCCGACGCTGCTGTTGTCCTTGAGTAGGGACGTTGGCCGGTTGACGGTCGGACTCGTACTCAGAGCCTGAACCGGCCGACGTCCCTACTCTCTGTCAACTAGCCACGAGCAGGCCAGAGATCCACACGCTTGTAGACTTGTGAAGCGTTCGAACTTGAAGCAATACCCTGCTTCTCCACCAAATGTCGCGCCCCCTCTCGAAAGTCGTTGGGTTCGGGTCTTGCTGGAGTTCTGTGAGGAACATTTCGCCAGTATACGCGTGTAGATTAGTTAGTCAAATATAACACAAAGAGCTTAATAAAACGTAAGATCAATGTATTAGACTTGTGTGCTTTGGAGAAAGTATACGACTGACATGTATCTAAGTGCTACCACCACAAAGGATCCACGTTTAGGAGCATGACACTCCTCCTAAGTAACTCAACAGCAGACGCTCTGCAGTGTATTCCGTCCTTGGCCTCGGCACGCCATCACCTTTTGCTTCCTTGTCGCTTCCATTCACGCAACCTCAACGCACGACGTCGCCCAGCCCAGCACGGCTCCACATGACCTGTGCGCCGGGCAGGTCTCTCCTCCTGGAATGATGTCGCGAGGTTCTAGAACAGTTGCACTAAGGCACGGCTCGGATGCCGCTACTACCCTAGGCCATGTAGGCCACACCACCTGTACCCATGTCCTTCACGGATGTAGCCATAGGCGCGTCCGTACACGATCCCAACATTCGTCCTGGCATCCTGCCGTCTGGCCAGGACTCCTTAGAATCAGCAATCGTAGCCATAACAACAAACCCTGTGGTGGCTTGCAATCCGGGAGTAAGAACCTCAATTAACTTGGTTAAAACACACCTTTTGTTGAGCAGCTGAATGAATCCTCAGTTACAGTGTGAGTTGACTTCGGATATTTTATTGTCCCGGAGACTAATTTGTGGCATAGTGCCCCGGGGATTTTCCCCGGAACCAACTTTGGTTACAGTGTGAGTTGACTTCGGATATTTTATTGTCCCGGAGACTAATTACGTGATCAAACGCAGTGCGAATTAACTTCATGTATCCCCTGAATGTTCAATACGCTCTTGCCCAAAAGCCTACGTGGTACCAAGCATGATGTAGGTCCCTGTTGTTGAAATATGTGGAACAAAAGGTCCCTGTCTTGGGAAAACCCCAACATTTCAATTGAAGTATCCCGAATCCTTATAGATCCGACCGGTTTGAAAAATAACATACGATAGAGATAAACGAACTCATGACATGGTGAAGGCACGGTCTACTCGCCACCTCTTGAATGCTGTCCTGAATGCTGTCCTTTGCGAAGCCAAGAAGCCCGTGTGAAGCGAGACGGGTGGATACTGACACAGTTACAGCTTCATTTGGCTGTATGATCGAGGTTATTTGCAAGGTCTGTATACTCCCCTGTTGCATTGACCTTGGAGAATTTGTCCAAATGAAAGCGACAGAAGCTTGTAGAGAGAACTGCATTCAGCACAGTACATCAATATAGTTACTACTGCCGCAAATACAGATCTCAGATCTTTAGGTTGACTTTGATTTCCATCAATACTGTACACAACAGTGCCTATATTAAATTTTTCAAAATGCCTTTGCGAATAATAAAAGGTGGTTGGCGCAAGTGCCTATATTATCGCAGCCTGGTCATCGGCTCTTACAGTTGACCTCATGTTTGTATGTCATATGTAAGGCAAGTAAAATCTGACAGTCGCACTTAATCGGAGTAAGACTGCAAAACTCGCACTAAGTGTAAGCGAAAGATGGCTCGTTTCTGCCCTTTCAACGAACGACCGCGAACCGGCTGCTTGGGCAAAAATGTAGCGTGAAGGTCGCGCGAGTAGATGAGCCTGTCTCTAGTTGGGTCGGTCGGTCGGTGATCCATATAATTTTCTATATATTTATCCGGTTGGTCGCGCAGGTCGCTCAAATAAGACTCGAGGGGGAAACGTTGTCAGATTGCGAGGCACACGTGTTGTCCTGCCGCGGGGTGGAAGGAAGCGCAGTCCACATTTGCTCGGCGTAAAGGAAAGGCACGGTACGTCTCCCTCGTTGCTGTTGTGCGTTGGCGCTCATTCGCGTATTCGTCCATCGGCAGGTCCCCTCGTCCGATACTTTTCCCTCTCTTAACCTTCTCTCCACTAGACCAGCATGGGCAACAAGGGATCCAAGGGCGCCAAGAGCCTCCGTCCGCCCATCAAGAGCGACTCGCGCGGCTTCAAGTTCGGCAACTACGCCAACGGCGGCCGTGACGCTGGTAAGAGCGCACCCGCCGCGCCTTCGTACCCGTCGAACGGCCCCCCTCCTGCTCCTGGCCAGGCTCCCCCCCAGTCGCTGCAACATCAGCCGCAGCAGACTGAGGAAGAGTGTACGTGTCGTATGACGAGTAGGAGGTTTCGGATTGTTGACGGTTTTCTATCTGTCGTCCCATTGTTACAGCTGACATCGAGGACGACGATTCAGGCCCGATTGAGCAAGTGCCTATCGAAGATATGGACGGCCCCGCACGTCCGCAGACCAAGGTGAATGTGGAGGACTTCGACCTGCTCAAGGTGCTGGGCAAGGGCAGTTTCGGCAAGGTCATGATGGTGCGCAAGAAGGACACCAAGATGATCTACGCCATGAAGACCCTGCGCAAGGCTGCGCTTGTCAAGCGTAACCAGTTGTTGCACACCAAGACGGAGCGCAGCATTCTGCAGAGCATCAAGCATCCATACTTGACCAGTCTCACGTACGCTTTCCAGACACCTGACAAGCTGTACCTCGTCATGGACTACTGTGGTGGGGGTGAGCTCTTCTTCTGGCTCAAGAAGGATCGCCGTTTCTCCCAACAGAAGGCGCGTCTGTTTGCCGCCGAGATCATCCTCGCTCTCCAGGAGCTACACAAACACGACATCATCTACCGTGACTTGAAGCCTGAGAACATCCTGCTGGACCTAGAGGGACACATTCGCCTCACAGACTTTGGGCTCTCCAAGGAGGCTGTTACGGGTGCTGGCGCTACGGGTGGCACCAAGACGTTCTGCGGTACACCTGAGTACCTGGCTCCAGAGATTCTGGAGAACAAGGGCCACGGCAAGGCTGTGGACTGGTGGAGTTTGGGTACGCTCATTTACGAAATGCTCACGGGTCTCCCGCCCTTCTACGACCAGAACATGCAACGCATGTACGACAAGATCCTGAATGCGCCGCTCCGGTTCCCGTCGTTCATGTCTGCTGAGGCCAAAGATCTGCTCACGGGTCTGCTGACGCGTAAAGTGTCGGACCGTCTTGGAAGCGGTCCCACTGATGCGGAGGAGATCAAGTCGCACCCGTTCTTCAAGGGAATTGACTGGGAGGCTGTACTGCGCAAGGAGGTGCAGCCGGAGTTCAAACCGCCTAACCGATTGGGCTCCATGGACACTAGCAACTTCGATGTCGAGTTTACTGCGGAGAAGCCTGTGGACTCGGTTGTGACCACAACGATGAGCGAGACCCAACGCAACAAGGCGCAGTTCCCTGGCTTCACGTACAACGCGGATACTATCGATGAAGACCACAAGGGCAACTAAACCTGCAGTGCTGACGCTTGCGACCTCCTCTGCCACTCCGGCACTTAGACGAAGAGAGATCGGAACCGAAGCAAAATCAACTAGGAGACTTGGCGGAAGTAGAAGCGTTGTGCGGTAGCACGGACGTTCCAGACCGGCCCATGCCTTCTTCTCTGCAAGCAGTGGACGGGCGGCGAGGCAATGTTTCCTTTTTCATAGTGTGTGGCCTCGCTTCTCGGCCGTTTCGATCCGTTGACAGTAAATGCAAGATGACGAAGTAGCTAAGAAACTCACAAAAATCAAAGGACGAATGAATGGATACGTGGCTCAGCAAATGATGCATTGAGCTTTGCACCTATAGTTGCGTCATGAATCTAGCAATGAGCAGAAACCAAGTTAGGGTCTGCGGTTTTTCTTCTTGCCACCCGAGTTAATGTGGACACCAATAAGACCACCAGGCAGGTCCGAGTCTTCGTATGGGTTCTTATCACGTCCCTTTCGGCCCTTACGACCGTGTTTCTTCAGCCGTTTGCTCACAGCACGCTTGTCTTCAACGGTGGTGTCAAAGTCCAAGTCCTCCTCCACATTCGGATCGGCGGCCGAAGCAGCCTCTTCACTAACATCGTCTTCCAGAGTCTCCGGAACAATGGGCTCTGCAACGTCCGGGAACTGAGCCTTCCCAAGCTCATGGATGTCAAAGATGGTAGGGTCCGAGACATCCGGTGGAGGGTGACAGTATAGCAATCGACCATTCACGTAATGCCGTAAGATGTCGCGAGCTGCACGCGAGGTATCAGGGCCTCCCTTGCCAGTTGTCGTGTAGCCGCGGTTACGCGCGTAAGCCTGTCAAAATAGTGACGAGGTGAGTTGAGCTACATCACCTTAAGTAAGTGATATGCTTTTCATACGCACCTCTAACAGCGCATAGATGCCGACAGGGTCTGTTTCTTTTGCCGTCTTCGATGTAAGGATTTTGATTCCGTATGTTCGCTCAAACACTCGCTTCGGAATACGATGACACAGCAGTTGGCACGGGGCTACATGCGCATAAAATATTATCAGAATATGGTCACCGCTCCATAATGATACTTCAGTATAAAACAGTGAACGTACAAATATGGTCCCGCAGTTGCGACAGAGGAAGCACACCGCAGCAGTACATCTCAGCCTTCGAATTGACAAAGCTTGGGAACACGAGACCGGGGCAATCGCACAGCATGATCTTGTCGGACAGGATCATAGTCTAGGAGCGACAGACACGATAAGAACAGTAGTCCATCAAAGCTGGAAGAATATTACGAAGAATATTTCCAACTGTACATACCTGGAAATGTTTGGTCTTGCCAGGTGTAGCACCGACAGCAACACGTTGAGTCTTGTGCGAATAGGTTGACGCACCAAGCAGTGCATTAATAACAGAGCTCTTTCCGACGTTGGGAAAGCCCACCATACCAAACTTGATCAGGCCCTTGTCCTTTACTCGCACGCCAACTTCATGGAGCATCTCCGTGGCGATCTTTGTCACAAACTCGAGCAATTCAATACGAGAGACAACCGGATAAGGGCTGCCCTCTTCCTTTGCGCTAACCACTTCTCCACAGCCAACTTGCGGCGTATCCGCAGGCTTCGACTCATCGTACTGGTCGTGACTTTCAGCATTCCGCTGTTCCTGGCGCAACTTTTTAGCCTCCTCATCAATTTCGTCCTGTGCTAGCTTAGCCGAGAAAAAGACAACCTCGACTTTTTCCTTTTTGAAGTGGTCTCCCCATGCCGTACTGTAGACGGAAATCGGTAAGAACATCCACATCACAATGACTCACGCTTCCAAGTACGCACCGTTGACGGTCGTCCAGGAAATCTGACTTATTCACAATCAGGAGTGTGCGTCGGACTGTCACGCCCTCTTTCGCGTACGCATCCAGATCAGTGGAGCTGTTCCAATCACTTGATGTAAGGCGCATCCTCAATACAACATGTAGCGATCAGAATGGCACGAACCGGTAGAACAGTGGGTTGCGAGCGTCTACAATCTGCACCATAATATCACTTCGCTCGCGAACGTGCCACAGTTGACGCCACACTTCCAGGTTCTTCTCGAACGGAGTCACCTCCAAGTGGTCAGACGACGCCTCCAGCCTGTATTAACCAGCAACAATCAGTTCTGTCTTCGTGTTCTTAGCAGTAGTCGCCACTCACAAGGCAATTTCTCGACGCCACTCCAGAAAGCTCTCCTTCTCCATTCGGTTGAGGTCCTCGGCTGTCGTGAACTTGTCCCATTTGGGGCGACGCGGCACCTTCATCTCTGCGAACGTCATCTCCGGCATCACATTCTTGTCCTTTCTACATGAAATCCACCATGAGTCTCTGTCGCCAACATTTCACACTGCCAACGTACTCGACCAGCTGCGGACCAGCGTCCGCCTCCTCCATGAGCAGGATGCTCTCCTTCACAGCCGTGAATTCGCGGTTGGCCAGCACAGCACTCGCCAGAAAGTCGTCCTGAAAGAGCAATGCAACCGTTAGAGCTCTAGTATCTCGAGGTCGACTGGAGGACACCACGCACCAAGGAAGAGCCTTCGAGGTACGACGCCAGCGCCACAGACGCGTCGCCGCCATCTCGCTCGGACACGTGTTTGCCTGCGCTGGACGCCACGTCCTTCGTGTTGATAGGCGACGTCTTCTTCTGTGTGCGCAGCAGAGCGTTGCCCAGTCCGCCCTTCTTGACCTTGGCACCTGTACGACCCATTGCTACTCGTCGACTGATGCTAATCAATGGAGGGTGTGAGCACACAAAAGTGTGGACCACATCCCTTTGTAACTGCCGTTCGCCAAGAGGCGCATTATCTTTGTGGTGTAACATGGCTACTCTCGGAGGCGATGGGATCTGAAGCGGTGACGCTGACGCTGCGGGGCGAGAGGATCCAGCTGAGAAATGCCGTGTGCTCTGTATACAACCGAAGCCGCCATGAGCTGCTGGTGGCTTCACCCACTGCGCTCTACCTCTACGGCAAGATGCTCACTGCAGGAGGGGATCTGCTGGCGACGCTCGTGGCGGAGGAGAACGCGTACTACCAGTCCGCTCTGCATCTCCCCTGGGTAGGTAGTATACTGCCGTTATATTATGTCTGGTTCTAACTATGAGTTTGCTATGAAGCTGGACGCATACTCGGTCGTCGTCGCTAAAAGTGGAAAAGTAGAGCATCGAATTGTCAGGTGCGCAACTAGAACGTATACAGTTCTTGCCCTTCTGATTCGAAACTGACTATTAAACTCGCAGTTCAAACCTCAAGATGTCATTCACGTCGCACACCCTTCTGGGGGAGGGAGGCAAATTCTACACGGCGGTGGCGAATCCGCTTCGACGGGAGCTCATTACTGCCGATACGGATGGAGGAATCAAAGTGTGGGCACTTCGTGTGATCGCTGCTGCGCAGAATAATGGAGGGTTTAAAGGGGTGTTGCGAGTACACACAGGAGCGAACTCAGTGCGTCTGCTGTCGATTGCTCGATCATGAGAATTGGTGCGATGAAGCCAATCTGACATTGTCTCTTCGTGTATTTCAGACAAAGAAGCCCTACTATTTCCACCTTCGAATGAGCTTTGATGAACAAAAAATCTTTGCTGCAACACGCGCAAAAGTTTATGTGTTTGATGCGGCATCGTGTAATCGCTTGGTATGTTGTGTTCGAGAGGGCCGACACGCCATTTTCGGCATGGAGTGTGGCAACAATGATAACAGTGTCTACGTTGTGTTCAAGAATGATATGAGGTAAAGCAGTTGGATTGCAGTAGAAGTGTTTTGGAAGTGCAACTGATCATACTTGTATGACTTAGGAAAATATACCAATACGGGTTTGTTGTGAAGAAAGGTCTGCCTCAGTTTCGAAATATTGGCGAGTATGAGCATGATCAAGACGTTGCAGTGTTTATTGAGAATGGTCGGAATCCTGTGAAGTCAAACCATACTGGCAACGAGGTCGTGATGGTTGATGTATGTGCGAGATTTACAACTGTGGACCTTACAAATTCAAGAACAATTAAATCTGGACAGACTCAAGCAATAGTGGCGCTACCCTTTAACCCTCCATCAGAACGATATAATGCCCTTCATTCAATAAGGGTCGATGATGGTCGGAATTTTGCTTTTGCTGTGTGGTCAACCGGATTCTGTATTATGGAACTCCTTTTCTCGGATGCTCAAGGCCGCCTTCCTTGCGATTCATTCAACGGCATGCTGCTGAAAAGGCATGGTGGTGTTCAAGAATGTGGCTCCATTTCCGTCTACCAGCAAGTACCTTCACCACAAGTGATAATATTCACTGATGCAAGCCTTCGCTTCGCATCACTTCCAACGAAAGCCGACCCCAACTTAGCGAAAGAAAACGCATTGCCCATTGTTGACTACGTCATAGCTGCTGATGCTATCATATTACTATGGTCCCATGGATTGGTGGAGAAACACAACTTGTCTGACAATCGGGTTTTCACGATAGCTCAACCTTTCGAATTTGTCGGAGCAACCGCAACCACGATGATTAACATTCTCATTGCTGGACGCGATGCCGTTATTGTTGGCGACTCGATGGGCTGCGTTTGTGCCTTCCTGCTCATCAAGCATGATACACTGGCTCATAACTTAATAACTAGGAAGCAAGCCCACCCACAAGACAGGTAACAACTTATCAAGAACTTGGACCCTTATGAAGAACCTTGATTAATTTCTCATTTTTATAGTATAGCTGCATTGGTGGACCTCGCGAAGTTTATATCGACTCCCTCAGAATCCGGGTTTTCGCTTCTTTCGGTTAGTCGCGGCGGCGAAGTGAAGCACTGGCTGGTTGAGAGATCTTCTACATCGTCGAGCAATGATGATGAGCACGATTTTGTATGGGAGTTGCTTACCTGCTTTCGGGTCTATTCTCCCCATGTTTCGGCCGCAATATTTGTGGCACCCGAGTTTCTGTTCTGTGGGTTTGACAGTGGCAGTGTCGAATGTTGGCAATTTCCATCTCGAGAAAGGTCTTCATCAAAAGGCCCTCGTCTTCAACAGCAAGCTAACCAGAGTATTTCAGTCGTGAAACGTGCTCTACACGTCATAGATTTGCACATGGCGCCCGTACTCAGCATTATAGGTGAACCGGGAGCTGGAACAGCAGTACTAACCAAGTCACAACCTGCTGACAATTTTTCGTGGGTATTTTCGTACGACCAAGATGCTATTATTCTGGTTTGGTGTTTTTCTCTCGATTTCCTTTTTCCCCACCGGCGAATCAAAGTTCATGGATTTATCAAAGGCATCTACATATCTCCAACGGAAGGGTAAGCATCCGTAAATTATGGAGTGTTTGTTATGCTACAACTGAAATTGAGTTTTGTGCATAGTTCCCTAGATCTCTACGCGTACGTTGGTCGATGCATCGATCGAATTGACCATCTTTGTTCTGGCGACACTGAAGCTGTAAGACTTCGTCTTCTTCGTGGTAGAGAACTCTCAGCTCAGCGTGCTCTCAAGAATCAAGAAAACAATAGTAACCAAGCAACAAAAACTGAATGGCATCGCGTCAGGATTGTGGCAGGTTCGAGACCAAGTGATTTCACTCCAGACGCTTACGATCGAAGCAGATTCTTGATTGGAGCTCCTTCCGTTCGGATAAACATCACTTTACCCGAAGTCGAACAAAAGGTAGTTCCCTTGTGCAAATCATCCACAGGAACTTCTCCTGCGAAACATTTAATTGAAGAGTCGAAATCAGCTACCCCGATTGCTGCCATGCAACCTGAACTAAATGACACACAGTCTGATGTGAATACCTTGCACAGCATACTGAGCTCGTCTCCAACCCATATGCTGGAGCGACGACCGATATCCAAGCCTAGGACTTCTCCAGCATTACGTGGAAGCCCGCTACGATACTCTTCACGATCAAATCGACGAAAAATTCACACAGGAAGCAAAACACTCGAGCGCAATACTACCCATTACGTAAAATCAAACTATCAACCAGGAGAGAACTCAATCCCTAGCAGTTTTCAGCATGCGAAGCCTCGCGTTTATCGGAAAGCTGTGAATCCGTTGGATTCGATTTCTGCACAAGCTTGCTGTACCGTAGTTACTCATGGAGATGGGTCTGCATCGCCGCCCCCTACAGCTTCCGGAGATGAAGATAACCCAGAAATGCTGGACACAGTCGAAGTATCACAAATCCTTGTACGACCAGCCAGCACGATAACTCTTGACGCTTGGGTGCAAGAGAAGGTTTCAGTGGTTTCGCTCGTGGAAGATGAAGACGAATCAATCTTATTGCTTGAGTATCAAACTGGAAGCCGTCGATCAAGAACCCGTCGTGCTAGAATGCTAACAGATGAGAACCATGAAATCTCAAAATCTTCCTACGAAATACCCTTTCTATCGTGGGACCGAATGTCGGAGCATGACCGACGAGTAGAGTTAATGGCAGCGAGTAAGTCGAGATGTATTCAGGAATGTGCCGAAAGGGATGACATCTCCGTACCATCCACGGAAGACTTTGAGCGTTCAGAGCTTTCGGTGCAATTGGAAATGCGATCCTTTACAAGGTGGTTTCTAACTACGTATCGTCATCACCAGCGAATACGAGAAGGATTTCTTATGGAGGAGTTGCTGTTTGCTGCGATTGATCCAGTCGTTCACGAAAAACTAGCAGACGTGAGTATTACGCCTCCTTCACCCAATCATATTGGGGTGTCTACCTCAACTGTATGGCAAGATTTCGTTTCTTGGTATTGTTTAGGTCTCAGCACACGTCATCAAACTATTCCCGTGGATGTACTCCAAAGGGAGCGTTTGAAAGCACGAACTGGGTATTTGGAGGAACGGCTCCACAAAGTTGCTCAATCCGAGCAAGAAGTCCAAGAAGAAGAGGAGAAAGCTGGGCCGTGTGAAGAAGGGTGTGAGCCGCCGCAGCGCGTCTTCATTTTTGAACACTTCGTTAAACACTCGCTGAGTGATAAGGACAACCCGATGTCATGGGAAAACACGAGCCTGGAGAACCAGCAGAAGGAAATTATGTTGGCTTTGATGGATCCTGCAATTCAAATCGCAGCAATGAGGAACGATATCGAGTTGCCTGATGTATCTGGCTCTTGCATGGAAGACTTCGATATCTTGGCGTTGGCAGGGAAATTTGTGCCGTGGTGGAAAGCGAGCCGTAATACCCATCGTCGCGATTTCCTGAAGCGCGAGGTTCATGAGGCGTCAACCAACAAATCAATTCTGGAGCTCTTGTTCGAGGAACACCATACCGAGAACGAGGAAATCATCAGCAAAGATGGAGTCATCAAATACTTTTTCGAGTCATATTTCAAGTCTGACACAGCACGTCACACTTTTCTTAAGAAGAAGTTGTTTTACTTGAAGCGCAAGAGCCGAATCGCTAGTGTCGCACGGTATGGAAAACCTCCAGCACCACTTGTCCTGGAAACTTTACCACTGCCTCTTGTGACCTCATTCGAGCTCGTCAAGGGAGTAATAGTGGAGGATGTTAAGACTGAACAACCCTTCGAAGTTGTCGACGAGGAAGAAATACCAGATGAGACCAAGATGGCAGTAGAAGTTGACCAAGATGATGTCGACTTCGTCGATAACCAACGTGAACAAGAAGAGGGACTGCGGAGACTGGAAGACGAGAACGCAAAAATCGCGCTGGAACTTATCTGTATGACACAAGAAGATTCCCTCGCGCAAGAGTATAATAACAGCTTCGTGGAAAGCGATGAAGACGTTGATGAGCGATCCGTCCTCATGCCAAAGCGGACAGACTTTTCGCGGTCATACTTCTTTGGAAATCTGCCAGTGCACTATCGAAAGGTGGTTTCGTCTGGCTGGAGATCAGGTAGTGGTGTTTACAATGGAGACGAAGAATATGAGGAAGAAGAGCAGTTGGAGCGTGAGCACGAACGCCAACGACTGCTGGATGAACAAGAAGCTGAGAGGCTTCTGGAACTAGGACGGCAGGGAGAGCGGGCACGAATTGAGAGGGAACGAGAAGAGAAAGCGTTTCAGTTCCGTCGCCTACGACAAGCAGAACTGAAGAAGGTGTTAATACATCAAGCTGAACTGGAGGCCCAGCGCAAAACAAATCTTGATATGGAGCGTGAGGGACTTGAACGGGCCCGAATGCAGAAGGAGGGCGAGCATTCGTGTTGGCACCGCGACCAGCTACTTCGAGATCAAAACGGGATGCGACTGGAAGACCAGCTTGCATTCCAGATTCGGAAAGACCTGCGTGAAGCCACTACTGCGAAGATGCGGCTACTACTGTACGAACGATATTCCATGCTTGCAGAGGATCAACGGTCCTCAATTGTCGGCAAAGAACTGCAGGAGCTTGAACACGCGAGGTCTATACGCACTGTGTTTTTGTCGGAGTTATACACACCAGTCTCCCCATTTTACCAGGGTTCAGGAAGTCCATCAGAGGACTTCCTTCCTCAAATTCAGTGCAGACTGGAGCAAGAGCAACTACGACGAACACGAGTAAAAGCACCCAGGTCGTATACGATTCCCCTCGAGGAGGCACTTGTCTTGGATGAACTTGATCAGGAGCCATACCTTGCGCGAGATTCACGGAGATTTAAGGTTCTCATGGGACTGCCATTGCGTACATCAAGTTGTCAAAAGCGACCTCGAATACCAACAGCGGGAGCCATTATTGCGATGCAGAAGCAGCAGCGACAGCTAGCCGAATTTAAAGTAGGTCATCATGAAATGTCGACTAGAACCGGGAAACTTGCTCAATTTCCACACGATGTTAGACACCAGGGTCAAATTGATGAACGCAGTCGCTTACCAGACATCACTTCTAAATTCCGATCCATTAGTAGTCTGACTGATCTCAAGGAAGCCTGCAGAATGCAAGATGCAGCAACCCCTACCAAACGCAAGTCCGCCAAAAACAGTCAGCAACAGCAGAACCAGCAACAGCAGAGCCAGCAACATCAGTCATTGCCATTCTTTCGCGGAAACATGTTTGTGCAAGGCCACGGCCAAACACTATCGAAGGACTTTGCCTACTAGTCACTCGAAAGAATAAATACTGCTCACAATGTCGTATGTCTATCCTCCATCTCAACCTCGGCTGGCACTTGAGAAGCCTACTCGTCCCACAGCATCAAGCCCGTAAGTGAACTGCATGAATCTAACAATACAAAACCAAGATCAGGCACCTCTAAAATCCGTTCGATCAGGACACCACCTGAACGCGCACGGTACTGGAACAAAATTTTAGTCCAACTGTCCGGAAGAGCTCGTTGCGGTGAACACCGCTTGGCAAATGTCAGGCCAGTTAGATGTGGGGTTTGGTTCTCCTCTACTTCATGTTGTTCGAAGGAAAAACTCGCGAGATCTCCTTCGCTCAGCTACGAGCAAACATCAGACGTCGCTAAGTGATTTTGACGGAAACAGCACGCATTTGAAATCAAACCTCATGCTGCTGAATAAAGTCTGCATCAGTCGTGTATAGAATGATACCCTCCAACGTCACAAATTCATGTTCACCTTCGAGGCGAAGCACAATGGACGGTTTGGTCGAGTAGACAAAAAAGCGACTAGTGTTGGCATCCTTCCACACCAATGCCAGTGGTGACAGTCCCATCTCATAGTGACCTGCCTTCATGTAAAAGAGAAGTCCATCTCTGAGCAAATAACAGCAGACACTTAACGTCCATGCGACCGACATAAACTCACTCGATAAGCCATACCTGAGAAACGGGTACGTTGTCGAGTACGCCGCCATGATACCTGCCTCATCGCTCTCATAGCATGGAATAGGCTACATAGGTACATCATAGCAGTCAGTACGACGAGACATATCTGTAGGTGAATATCAGACCAGGAATCGGAATGGGTTGGCTGGAGTGACCGTTGCCGTCGCTCCTTCCGACAGTTTGTCACGCATCCAGTAAAGTCTGAACTCCGTAGTGCAGTTGTACAACAAGTAGCCCTTCCAGCACATGACATCCAATACGTAGAACGTCTCGTCCTGTTCCTGGAAGATGCAGTCCAAGACGCAGTAGCCATCGTTTGCCTTGTTGGTCTTGTGCGAGCCACATGGCAGCGCCGACGGGAACTTCTTGAGGATACTCCCACACGGGATCCTCGCGATCGTGTTGCCTCTGCATGCACAGCCAATAAGCGTAACCCTTAGATTAACCGTGTCAATTGCAACGTACCCGTTGGCCACCACGAGACATCGCTTGCCTTCAGGCCTCGGCAGCACGTACCATCCTTCACCTAGAGCGCTACCGTTGCCGTTGAGGTCTTTGGGCACGTCAATGAGCCACTCGGGCGTCATCAGCTGCTTGGAGAAGTGCTCGCGTCTCTGCTTGACGCGGTCCTCGCGGGTCCGGTGCTTGGACGACGTCGTGGCGCTCTCCATCTGCGCGTCGCTTCCATGGGGAGACGACGGCTCTTGGTGCTGCGCCAATTGTCGCACATGAGCTGTGAGTTCTCGTCGAGCCTGACGCTGCAGCGCCAACGTCGCTTGGCGTCGCGCTGCTGCGTCCTTCGTCCAGGCCTGGCGCTTGATCGCTGTCCGTCGCATTCCAGTGTAGCCACTTTCGAGGTGGTACGAATGTAACCGCAAGTAATATCCGAGCCAAGACAAGCATGAGCTCGACCGAAGTGGCTGAAGTTGTGCTGGCGCGCGAGGGCGAATATCGCGTGGAGGTGCCGCCCCAGACGGAGGTAGGTATCCGCCTCAAGAGCGGTTCAGCGGAACTCTTCGGCGTGGAGCTGGCTATCGACCGCGAGTACACGTTCCGTGACCGGAAGCTGGCCATCTTCACGTGGTATGGCTGCACGTTGGCGGTGCGAGGGGCTCCAGAGGTGGCCTACACGTCGGAGGAGACGCCAATGGACAGTTATCTCAACATCCACGCGCAGTTGCAGCGTCGTCGGGAGCTGGCCAAGGCCAAACACGCCGCCGGTCCGCGCGTGCTCGTGTGCGGCCCCGTGGACAGCGGCAAGTCCACACTCACGCAGATCCTCGTCAACTACGCTTTGCGTCTGGGCGAGAAGCCCACGCTCGTGGAGTTGGATGTGGGTCATGGATGTATGAGCGTCCCGGGCACGCTCTCAGCCTCGCCGCTGGACATGAACTCGCTCAATATCGAGGAGGATTTCATCCTCACGAACCCGCTGGCCTTCTTCTATGGCCACTCTGCGGCGTCTGAGAACGTGGAGCTCTTCCGATTCCAACAGCAGCAACTGGCCAAAGCCGTCAAGAGACGATTGGCTAACGACGAGGAGGTGAATGCTTCTGGATGTGTCATCAACACGTGCGGTTGGGTCGACGGCACGGGGTTTGACCTGCTGGTGCACGCTATCAAGGACTTTGAAGTGGATGTGGTGCTCGTCATCGGTCAGGACAGACTGTACAGTCGCTTGGAGAGTGCGTTGACGGGTACAAACGCGAACGGAGTCGACAGATCCATTGTCAAGTTGTCGAGATCAGGTGGCGTCGTCCCGCTCAACAGCAAATTGCGCTCGGCTGCGCGTATCAGCTCCATTCGCGAGTACTTCTACGGTGCGCACTCGCTGAGCGTAGCGATCCCCACACTATCGCCCTGCATCAATGAGTTTTCATTCGATGACGTTTCCTTCTTCGCGATTAAAGGTGCGTGGAGTTGCCTTCTTGGATGGTTGGCTTTTGTTGCTAAATTGTGACGTGATTTTGTTGAAAACAGACATGAAGGTGTCGGACGTGATGCTCCCAGTGGGCCAGGTGGAGACGCAGACAGACCGCCTGCGTGTTGTGTCTGTGGAGAAGACGGCTGATCTGGGGCACTCACTGGCGGCTGTTGTACACCCGCGACACGGCCATGAAGCGTCCTCTTTGTCGTCTACAGATCTCTCGTGGCTTCTCGGAGCTCCTGCGGCAGGCTTCGTCTTCATGTACGTGTGCAAGCTTGGCGTTATGGGTGGAAGAAACTTTGTTTGGTAACCTAGTACATGTACAAATTGTCTTTATGTAGTAAGGAGGTTCGAGTGGCCGAACAAAAGGTGGTGCTACTCGTACCATCACCAGGTCCATTGCCCTCGCGCAACCTGCTTGTAGGATCTATCAAATGGATGGAGTAGATTTTGACGATAACAAAGCGGAAATCAATAAAGTTACCTTTAGTGCACGATTGCAATTTCTTGTTTCGTGCCGTCGTTTTCATATCTATGGTAGTTAGGTGCCGACGACCGTAAAACCTTGTGAACACCTTCAGTAGAAACCCCACTATTCTCAACACATGCAGATTTGTTCCTACAAAACTTGCGTACAAAGAACTTAGAGGCCCCAGCCTTTGTCGGGTCGATTTTGGCGGTACCACTGCCCACCACCCACGTCAAGAGCGCGGTCAAACTCTCCTGCACTAGCGACAATCTTCACGATCTGCTTGTACAGCTCCACATTAATGTCTTCGTCAAGCTTTCCGGTCATCGCATCGTACATGGTGACAGCGGCGCGCCAGTCTCCCTCCCGCTCACAAGATAAAATAGCCAACACGAGCAGCTCAGTACGAACAGCCACGGACATAGTGGTCGGTAGCTCACCGTAGATGGCAAGTACTGTTTCATGATCCTGAAACTCCACGGCAGAGCGCATCGTCAACACATAGATAGCATCCGTTGGGTAGTGGAGCAACGGGTTTTGGTGCTTTGCGGAAGTCTCGCGAGTTTCCAGATACTGGTCAAACATCGCCAGGACATCGGAGTGGTGGTTGTTTTTGGCCAGATACTTCATGAGAACAGTAAACGAGAAAGTAGACACCAAACCGTCCACCTCCATCATCTTCTGCAAATACGCTGAAGCAGAAGCGTATTTGTCAGCAGCGAGGAACACTTCCAGCATGTGGTGATGCGAAATTGGAGAGAGAGGTTGCCCGCGGTCAGCAAACTCTGCCAGAATCGCTACCGCAGTTTTGTCATCCTTTAAGCCTTCACACGAGCGAAGCAGAAAGTTAAGAGCCTTTGAACTTTTGGCGCGTCGGCGACAGAGTATGTCTTTCTGCCACAGATCCACGATCGCCTTATAATTCTTCGCTGCAAAGTACACTGTCATCAGTGTTTCATAATGAGCGCGGTCCAGGGTAACGTGCTGCTTATGATCTGGGCCTTGAATTGCTTGTAACCAGTAACGATTGGCCATTTCTACATCACCTTTCAATACACAGCCCTCCAGCAAAATGTTTAGCGTGATAGTATCCCACTTAAGACCAGCTTCGTTCATCAGCGACAAGATGTCGGGAAACATACCCACTTTCCGCGAGCGCACAGCAGCAAGTAGCAGCGAATTAAACGTGACAATGTCCGGAGAAACGATAGGGTCTTTTTGCATCTTCTCAAAGACCTCAAACGCTTCATCCATATTGCAAGAATTGCCAAACGCAGAGATGATGCAGTTGTACGAGTACGCAGAAGGTGTAGCGTGATGTTCGACGAGCTTACAGATGCGGCGAAGCTGTGGTAAGGCGGATGTCCGTGCACAGGAGCTTAATACAGCATTGCAAACGTTATCGCCTGGGTAGACACCGTCCTCCAGCAACAGTTCGAAAAGTTGGAAAACAAATTGATGCTGGCGATTGCGAGAGCATGAAATAATCGCGCACGTAAACACTTCTGTCTTGTGAGCGTCATCCGTGTACGGAATAGAATTCACAAGATCCTTAATCTCCTCCCAGCGATCCATTCGCGCATATGCCAGGATAACTGCACCGTACGTGCGTGCATTCGGCTGTACACCAACAGAAATCATCTCATTCAGCAGATTCGTGGCCATCGGGACATCAAATTTGGCTCCACGAGCACAGGCGTGGATAGCGCTAGTAAAAGTGACCACATCAGGCACCAAGTTGAAGTGGTTGGTGATCTCCAGTATCCCCAGTGCCACTTGTGCATTACCCAGTCTGGCACTTGCCGCAGCAACACGATTGAGTCGGTCGCGATTGGGTTCCTTGATCTGATTGCGCAACACCCCCATCGCCACCTTGCTGCGGTTCATCTTGATAAGTGCACACACGATCATCACGAGCTCTTGGTCGGACCAGTTAGTGTTCAAGATCGGAAATTCGTCCATGTACTGCAGACAGGACCGCAACCCATTGGTCAGTCGAGAGCATTGCTCCTCACTCTATTCTACAGCACAGATCGCTGCGTGTACGCACCTTACGCAACACTGACGAGACCTTATTGGAGCCCATCTCCTCTGTGAGCAGCATGCGGAACGACACGCGGTCCATGTCGGCCCACCACTTGCCCTTGCTCTTCTTGCGGCGGTACTTGTCCTTGTGCGACCTCTTCTGCCACACTGCCTCAGTGGAGTCTTCTGCACTCATGAGGTTGAAGCTCTTGCTGCTCGTTATGGCCTTGAACGTCCGCGGGTCGTCTCCGTCCACGCGACTGGCGCTGACTGCGCGAGTGGACGCGTTGGACGCTTGCGACGCGAAGCTGCGTGCCATTCGCTCGTGCAGTTGCCAATGGACTGAACGCTCTGCCACGTGCCACAGCGAGCGTCGAACCGTCGAGTTCATCGCCATCTCCGCCCTCGGAATGTGGGGCCAACGAGGACGGACCAGTGCCTGTGGAAAATGCGTGTCTTTGCGCATTGCGATTGGAATGGTTGCACGAATGTGAACCAAATTGCAGTTGGGATCACTTTCGTGCAACCGCAATGTGTGGGCCGATGAAAATATAATACCAGTTTCCCGGATGTAGCCAAGTTACAAATCACAAATTTAGTCTCGCTGACCATCGCCATCCAAAGCAGCAGTGCCATGTCGACCCAGACGCCTCGCGCGCTGGTAGCTGCATGTATGGACCACATCGCTCTCGAAGGCAGCTGCGGTCTCTCCGTTGCATCCGTATTCGCCAGTGTGGAGCCAGCCAACGACGTGCACGTGCGTCGACAGGTGTGGCGACTGCTGCGCTCGAGTCAAGGCGTCTTGCACTTCTTCCGAGGCTCCACAACCGTCGCAACCCTCGTGCAGACGACCAGCAAGAAGCGCAAGCGACCTGGTCCGACTGACAGCGAAGAGAACTCGGTGCAAGTGAAGCGCGAGCTGCTGCAAGCCACCGGAACTCACCCACTCGAAGACAAATCGACACTGACGGCGGCAGAGCTGGCGCTGCTCACGTACGACGACGCGGTAATGGAGCACCAGGAGCAGGGCAAGCAACTGATGGTGTCAGCGTGCGAGGAGCTGCGTCATCGAGCGCTCAATGTCCCAATGAAGGCCATCGCCGCGGACCTTGGGCCGGAACATCTCACGATCCTCTGCGCGGTGGGCCACGCGCGTGTGCAGGGAGTTACAGTGACAACACTCACCCATTTACTTGGTGGGGGCACAGTCAAGAGACTGCACAATTGCCTGGACACATTGATCTCGTACGGTTTGGTGGTCAAACGGATGATGATCGTGGCTCGACCAGAGATGCGCCGACTGAATATTATCCATTTGCCACGGTTTGCAGCAGAGTTTAAGCCACGGATGTTTGACGAATCGGCAGGTTTTGAATCGGACGAGCAGAGCAGGAAAATCCTATGTACTGCAGCGGAAACGTATTTGAAAGGATTACCCACACACTCGTCCGTATTGTCGGACCTTGGGCGCGATCTTAGCTTGCAGAAACGGCATTTGGAAGTGCTGCGCTCGCATATTATGCAAGAGTGTAAAATGGATGAGAATTTCCCGTTGGAGTTGTTTCAGGCAGTTCTACAGCCGTCGCGACGTGCCAGTCTCGAACCTAAAATTTTAAATTGCGTGCGGTATAAACCGCCTAACACTCGGAAGAATTCGGAGTACCATCGAGGTATTGTTCTGGAGCTCGGGCTGCTTCGCCAGATTTATGGGATTATTGAAGACAGTGCGAAGAACGGAGCCACAATTATTGACTTACGCAACCAAATTGTGCTACCAGGAAGTAAGCTACCATACAAGCTAGTGAGTGTGCTGGCTGGGATGTACAACCTGAAAGCTGAGTCAATAATCCTGGGAAAGAATAAAGCTTTCCGATTTTACCTCGAGTCGATGGCACCCAGCAACAGCAGCATCAAGGACCAACCATCTCTGAATAATGCCGGCAACGAAGTACCACAGTCATCTCTGTTAACAGAACTTTCAAATCCAGATGAAGAAATAACAACAGGAGTGAAGGTAGAACGACCGTATACCGTTCGAGCGAATAAAGCGCTGAAAGTAGCACTTGGCGGAGCAGAAGTTGATGGTACAAGTGCTCGACGTCGACACCACATATTAGAGCGGCTTGAGGAGGAAAAGATCATCAGTCTATCGTCGCTCCGCGCGAGTGTATTCAGTATGGAGAAAGAACGCGCGGAGATTACCTCACTCAATGTTGATGGCGACAACAGTGTCCACAAGACTGGAAATAGTTCAACAGTGGGGGCGGTGGACACTCGGTCGATTTTTCGCATTGCCACAGAGCTGGAGAATGCCAAAAAATTACGACTATTGCAGCTCCCATTACCTGCACGCAATGTGTCTACTAAATTTCGCGCGCTCCGTTGTGTTGTATCGCCTGGGTATGAACACAATGATGTTTTCATCCAAGGATTTGTGAAGAATTACTGCCGCGACGAACGCTTGCGACGTATTCACCGGAATGCTGATAATGGAGAAGTGGTTCGTTTTCACAAGATTGGAACCGACAATAATGATGAAATGGAGCGTGGATCAGCTCGAAAGAGGCAACGAAAGGATACCATGAAACCTAAGACAAATGTCAACGATTCTAAGAGTTCAATTTCTGCTTCCGATGGTGTATCGGATGTTCGGGATGCAGATTTTCAGACAGTTCGTCACGCTTCTGACATCGAAGCAGAAATTAATGCTCCACCGTCACCTCCCCAAAATGAAATTAGTTACAAGATTCGACGCTTTATAAGCCAGCAAAAATCAGGGATTCACAACCAACAATTCAGGAAGCTTGGGTTTGCATACGGCGTCATGTATCGATGTAAAATTCTACACCGATTTTTGTGGAATGCTTTGGAGGAGAACGGCTCAAATCTCCAGCTCCCATGTGATGGAAACGATGCATCTATTCAAGAATTGAACGAGGAGGGTGATGATGACAATCCTGCTTCAGAAAGTCAAACTCAGCAGCTATCATCTCTGCATGGGATTGTGTTTTCTCGTGAATCAGTTTTGCACTCGATGCCCGTGCATTTGTACATCCAGATTTTCTCGGGCGGAGGTACTTTGACGGACGCTGAATTTGCAATCGTTGAAGAGGCAATTGCTCACCAAAGCACATTCGACTCTTTGCCGAAGGTCCTCCGCGAAAAGGTTTGGAGCCACGAGTCTGAACGCACATCAAAAGTTTTGGGAACTCTAGCAGATTTGGGATTGGTATTACCACACAAGATCGGAATGAAACACCTCGTTAAGATCCTTCGAGCTGGATACACTGATGGGCGCGACGGTGTGCTTTCCCGCGCGCTTAAAGACAACGCACTTGGCGGGCTTTTTCGTTTTAACAAACAAGCCAGAATTGTCCTAAATGACAACGACACCGAAGATCGCATTTTGTCACTACGTAATGCTCACGCTTATACAGAACGTCGTGGTGTGAACGAACTGGATTCAGTTCGTATCGTTGGATTTACGGAGAAGGCGTACACTTTCGCCAATACACTGCCACTGCAGTTTTCTTTCGAGTCGGAAAATGATGTTGACCGATATTGGGAAGCTCTCGAATGCTTATGCCTGGAACAGATGGCAATGGAAGTGGAAAACCCACGGAGAAATGAGCCAGCCGTATGTGAGGTACCTAAGCCTGTTAAGACACGTGCCCGGCGAATGCTTCGTATTCTCGCGTGGATACCGAAGTCGAGGAAACCTGCACCTAAGCACAAGCGCGAGGAGGGGGATGATGGAGACAATGCTCACTCAAAAAGTAGCGGCATTGTGTCAACAAATTTCCGACCTCGCAAAAGAAGACGTCAGGCTCAAACTGGTGGTGAAGTCAAAAGAAGGCACAGGAAAAAGCACCTTGACAGCCTGGATAATGAAGAACAGTCAGGGTCGGGTGCTCTCACCTGGACAAACGTGCACGAGCAGCTTTTGGTGGAGTATTTTATCGACAGCTCTCAAAGTCGATGGAAGATAACTGTTCCCCAAGGCTTGCAACGTGAAAAAGAGCAAGTTGCTTTCCGAAACCACACACTTTCTCGAACAGGTTTCGGTCTTGTTGCGATCGCGCGGAAATTGGGGAAGAGGAAAATTGACGTGAAGAAACGACTGAAGGAAAAGCTGATGGAGCCTATGATAAAACTTTTATTTGAAAACGCGAAACGAGAGGCACAGTTGGCTAATAATCCCGGTGGCGTATTCGATGAGGAAGTTGCAATTCAAAGATCCACGAGGCTAACAGCACTCTTTCGTCGCGCCGTGATGATGATTCAGTCACCACGGGAAGAGTATCACCCCCTTGTAGCTGAGGAATTGATATCGTTTTGGACACCACATGAGGTCCGACTGGTGTGGCGATATCTTTGGTTAAAGAACTGGATTGTTCGCGCTTGCGAGAAGGAGAGGGGTCGTGGTTACTCTACTAGCAAGCGACTGCAAGACGTGCTCAAGGTGACCACGCTATCATACCCTTTGTTGCTGTTTCAGCAGGCTGCAGAGCAGGAAAGTATGGTCAGTTCTACGTTGGAGGAGATTGTAGCGGACTCCAATGAAGTCAGGCAACGCACCTCCTTTTGTGGCGGCCCCCCAAACAGTAGTGATCAATTGCTCGAGGATGATTTTCCAACGAATGCCACGTCCGGTCAGTGCGCTCTCGAGTTAGGTTGTCAAGTGCTCGGTACGTGTTCGCTCACAGCAGTCCACTCCTCAGTTTTTGACTCAGATACGGGAGATGGAGATGATGCAACACAGCAAACAAACGGCAAGAGGTTACCAAGCTCCACTAAGAAAGAAAATCTCTTGACATGCAAGAGTCTGAAGGATAGGTCTGGTTTCGCTGCACACTTGGCTAACAAGGTGAATGTCGCAAAAGCGGCGGATCTCACTGACAGTTGGCGAGTGGAGACAAAGATGCGTGCTGTGACTGTCGAGGACGCAGACGTTCTAAGCTCTAGCGAGGCTTTTTCTCTGGAAGAGATCGATGGCACTAATGGAGTAGAAGGAACGGTATTGCACCCAAATCGGTATCACAATGACTCTGAAAAAGCTCTGGGACAAGCGGTGGCTAGTCATATTCGTGAAAGCGGTGAGGAGGGGATGACATTACCCTCACTGATGAAAAAGCTGCCAAACATCAACGGCGAGCTTATTACTACATGGCGAATGCGTGTGATACGCTGCCTAAATGTACTTGTTGACCAGGGTGAGCTGATTTGTGTAAATGCTTACTATGATCAGCGCTATATTGTGAAGGAACATGGAGATATATGGATGCTTCGACCATTCTCCCTGGTTCCGAGTGCCACCTCATCGTCCATGCACCAAGTTATATTCGAAGGCGAGAAGGACACATTGTCTTTCCCGTGGCTGAAGATGGACGGCGGAACAAATTGTAAGTTCCTATTCTCAATCCAGCGCAAGTTGCTAGCTCTGATTATTCAGGCACCTGGTATCACCGACAAGTGTGCTCACGTCAAAATGAACAAACTGCTGTCGTTGCAGGACACTCGCGAAGTAATATCGCTATTGGTGGAGGAAGGACTAGTGTACGCTAGAGCGGTCATACTTCCTGTCCGTCAAGCTGCGGTTCTGTTCGGACAGCCTTCGATCCCTAAGATCGTGAAGCTGGCGGGGAATGTGTTGGGTTACGATCGTTCAGTGTTTGAAGTGCACTACTTTCCCCACATCGAGTGCATCCAGCGATTCGGAAGCATTGTACAAGACTGCCAGAATGAAGTGTTTCAGATCGAGTGAACACGGTGGGTAAAATAATCGTTTAAATGTGTAAAGCTGTAACGTGTAGTAATAATACACCTGTGGGGAAGCCACGACGCGTATTGGTGATCTCACAAACTAACAAATATGGAAGGTACATCTAGTTAGTAGAATTAAAGCAAATTGTCATATGTGTAGGTAGTCTCTGCCATGAATATCTACGGGGTGTGATTCACTCGTACGAAGATAGACGCGGATCCGTACGTGAGATCTGTCGGAACAAATAAAGTGTTTGTGACTGTGACCTCTTGATTGTTGGAGCGGGAACTGACATTGAGATGGTTTTGACGGAACTGTAAAAGAAGTTCAAGATCAAAGACTTGGGTGAGGTGAAGCACTTGCTGGGAATGGAGATAACATACGTATCAGGGAAGATGTTGGCCATTTCTCAAAAAGGATACTGAGAAGGTATTGCGTAAGTTCAAGATGGACAAATGCAAGGCTGTTCCTACACCTCAAATGAAGGGGAATTTTCCGATGCCCGGCAACTCTGAAGTAGAACCTGTGTGTGTGAATGATGACCCAGAAGTAGAATACCGACAGGTAGTGGGTTCGTTACAGTATCTGGTGCAGTGCACACGTCCAGATATTGCTAACGGAGGAATTTCCATAATCCAGTACTAATGTACTGGATTTTACAAAACTCAATGCAGAATTAAATGTACTGTCGACAGTACCTATTAAGTTCGGTATTTAAATATGAAAGGATTGCTAGCATTTGCTGGCGTCGACCTGTGAGGAATTTCCATAATCCAGTACTAATGTACTGGATTTTACAAAACCCAATGCAGAATTAAATGTACTGTCGACAGTACCTATTAAGTTCGGTATGCGAACTTTACTAACAATCAAATGGTAAAGCAAATGTGCATTCTTCGTGTTACGATTTAGTTTGGGAATTTCAATAGACCCAACTGATCTTATCTTTGACCCGGACAAGACTGACCATGTTTGGCGGTGGGTGTGCCCATTTAATGCGAAGGTTGCAAGTGGATGCTGCGTAACCTCCGTCATCCCTTCACGTGGCGAACCGACGTGCAAGAGTACAGCAGTCGTCGGGAGGTAGGATCATGGAGAAGTGCATTTCGGCAAATAGAGGTGTTTTGAGCAAAACTTTGCTAGTCGAAACTAGGAGGTAGGATCATCGAGAAGTGTATTTCGGCAAATAGAGGTGTTTTGAGCAAAACTTTGCTAGTCGAAACTGCTTTCTTCGTGTGAAGGTACAGATTTTAAACAAAACCAAAAGCTCCATTTTGTAGGTACTGCATTCTATCTGTTAAGCATTCCTTTCGTGAGGTACGGTATTGTTGCGCATCTCGTTGTCTGTGACATAGGCTACTTCGAACGACATCTTCTGATTGGCTGGTAGAGCTATACGGCATCGCTTTTACTTCATGGGTAGATATTTATCTGGTTTCTGACAACCAGATAAGAAGACAGCCGTTGTCATGTTAGCTCTCACTAGTTGACCCACTGTACTAAATAAAAATATAAAATTATTCTAAAATTATGCATCCATCGCTTCGTGTACAGCCTCTCTACATCGTAGTATTCCTCGCTCCATCCACGCCAAATTTCGCTACCACTAAACAGTCCAGCTCCTCGCTACACTGTCATTTTGTTTGA
>NBNE01000283.1:0-27572 GCA_002215365.1 Phytophthora megakarya
TCGGTAACCTCGATCACAAGATTTTCGTGGATTCCGCTTCGCCACACGATCTCTCCGCAGTTGTAGCACTTGCGAGTTTCCCTTCGTTTCTCGTTCACTGCACCCACCACTTCCTGTCCGAAGCTCTTGCCCTTCGTGGCGTCGTTCTCCCAGGCTTGTGCGAAGTGCGCGAGCTCCTCGGCGTGCTGCAAGTAGTCCGTCCTAGCTCCATCCACTTTCGCCATGAGCACTGTCTTCAAGTCCGCAGACGAGTACTTCACCAGGCTGTCCAGTACTAAGTGGTCCGAGCCACCTTCGTACGCCTCCAAGACGGCCACAAGGTACAGGAAATGCTCCGGCCAACTTCTCTTAGTGTCCTTGGGTACCATGAACAGCTTCGTGGCCTGTGCTGGTGTGATGGTGGTTCGGAAAGTGTCGAGCATCCGCTCCATCACGTATTGTAGAGTGGGCATCTGC
Source organism: Phytophthora megakarya (assembly GCA_002215365.1). NCBI lineage: Eukaryota > Oomycota > Peronosporomycetes > Peronosporales > Peronosporaceae > Phytophthora > Phytophthora megakarya. The sequence continues at coordinate 457 of NBNE01000283.1, forward strand.
ATAGCCCAAGCTACAACTTGTCGATTGTAGTACTTCTCTGCCTTGCCCGTAAGGTAGTTCCCGAGAAGATCGATCTTCACGTCCTCATTCCACAGGAACCCGCAGGCTGCCTGTGCCAGGAACACCTGCCGTTCGAACCTTTTGCCCCATTCGAGGAATCCAGATCCAAGGCCAATGTAGACTTCCTTTCCACTGAAAGGCCGGATCGCGAGCTTCTTTTGTCGCGCGTCCGGATATCCAAACGGCTGTTGTTGTTGCTGTCCTCCTTGGACGCCCTGCTGCTGTGCCGCTTGCTGGGCTACAGGTGGAGCTTGTTGTACTGGAGGCGCCGGAGGTGGTGCCCGTTGTGCCTCACGCTCCGCGGCATACATCCGCTGCAACTGCGATGGTCTCGCGAAGTCCTGTGGATACTGAGCTGGGGCCGCAGGCCTGTGTGGTGTACGCGGAGGGCCACCGAGAAGATCAATATGCATCCTTGATCCTCGCCCTAGGTCGGAGTTGAACAAGCTGGCGTTCATGGGTGGTGTAGTAGGCTGGCTAGGCTGCGCATGCCCCGCGTCGCGCTCCTCAAGTCGCTTCTCCATTGCAATTTGGGACGCCTTGAGCTCTTGGTTTGCCTCTTTCAGCTGTCCCAGCTGCTCCGACATTCCTCGGAGGATGTCCATCAACTCCACCGTTGTAGCCCTGGTGGCTGGCGTGTTAGCACCAGCCTCAGTGCCATCACCACTCTCGTGAGTGACGGCGGTGCTCATCTCTTCTGCGTCCTCTGGGATTCCGATCCTTCCGTGATCGGTAGCAGGAGATGCACGTACAGGCGCTTGGGCGTCTGTGTCGGGCTCTTGCTTGATGTCCATGTGTTGGGCTCAAAACCTGTTGGTGCCTTGTCCTCGGACTTGGCTGCACTGCACAGACTGTTCCGGTAAGATGCAAAAGAGAGAGTGAGATTGTTATTCTGCTCCTACTTGCTCACATACTAACTGTCGTTGTTGTACTTGTGCGAATGCAGCTGCCGACGTACCTCCCATCCAAGGTCTCGGCTCCTAGCTGGACCTCCAGTTTCAACAGCTTGGTGGAGTCACAAAAGTTTTCGTCCACCGAGTTCATGATGTGTAGCTGTTGGTGGTGGTGGTGGTGTCATCGAGGGACACCACGCTATAGCACAGCAGCGCAAAAGACAGGTGAAGCGCATGCATGGTAAGATCTTTGGGAATGAGAATCTTGCCCGTTTTGCACCATACTTTGCTCAAGAAAACAGGGCTTCTATTGAGGTGAGTTGCAGCAAGTTGAAGTGCATAATGCTATATTTACTTTTGAGTGCACGGTTGGTTTCATTGCGGCTTAGGACGTCGACTGTTGCCTTTGCGTGGAGATCACATCATGGGCGCAGGTGCTTCCGTGACGAGCGATGCAAATGGTGCCATTCGGCTGCAAACGCCGTCTCGAATCGTCTCCGCTTTCTTGAACCTCGCCAACAAACCACATCACGCGCCTCTCGTAGCAGCCAAAACGCAATGGAAAATTGCGCAACCATATGTAGGGGCCAATGGAGAAGTCTCCACGAACGAACAAGAGTTGCTGCAAATGTTGCATGACCCAGTGGGACAGAAACATATCGGCACTTACGCCAAAAAGATCATGACATCCGAGACTTTTTTCTGCTGGGTCGAAATCAAAGAGTTCCGAGAAGCGCCGTCGATTGGGTACCGCAAGTCCATGGCCAAACTCATCTACCGCAAGTATATTAAGAACGGGTCCACCATGGCACTGGGCAGCATCACTTCTGATCTGATTGCACTCTACGATGTGAGTTTTTCTTTTGTAAGTTTTCAGCTTTAGTAATTCTGATGTTGCCTCGATTTTTGCCCCTACAGAAAAAAATTGCAGATTTGGAAGCAAACCAGGGCTCCAGTGCGACAGTTGATTTCTTTGATCCTCTCATGGCAAACATCGTGTCGGACATGTGTAAAAACACTTTTATGCGGTTCAAAGTGGCCCCGGAATACGACGCATACAAGAAAGACTTGAAAGACACGTACAACAAGGTTACGATCGAGGACTTTGAGTACTTAGAACTACTTGGAAGTGGCGGTTTTGGACGAGTGGTGCACGCGCGAAAAAAATCAACTGGCAAACATTATGGTAAGTATTGATGTAATTCGGGTTGGATCAGCAAGAAGTCTTACCGGTATTGATTTGTGCTACAGCGATGAAGATTCAGTTGAAGACTGGTCTGTTGGACGAACACCACGATCAACTGAGCCAGATCACCTCGGAAAAGGATATTTTGCAGATCTGTCATAATCCATTCGTTCTGGACATGCACTACAGTTTCCAGACACCGGCCCATGCTATTATTGTAACGGAACTTGTACGGGGTGGAGATCTGGGTGACGCACTCAAATCGTCGCGAGATGGCTACCTTCAGGAGGACCGAGTTAGGCTCTACGCGGCTGAAATTGGTCTTGCGCTAAATCATATGCATGAATTGGGACTTGTGTATCGCGATTTAAAGCCTGGCAACGTGCTGCTTGGTGAAGATGGACACGTTATCTTAGCTGACATGGGACTTGCAGCAGGCTTTGATCCCTTGAAGCTGAAAAAGGAAGATACTTCCGGAGACTATCGGTATTTCCCAGTCCAACCAAAGCTCACACGCCGAAAAACAACCGTTGGCACCCGTGGCTACATGGCACCCGAAATTATCTCCGGTAAATTAGTGAAACGCGATCAGCGTCCAGGATACACCTTTGCGGTGGATTTCTGGTCGCTTGGTGTCACGATATTTGAGCTTATGTGCGGATTCCAACCATTTAGCATGCACTCGAATGGAAATTTTTTCCAGGAAGTGGCTAACGAGGAGATCTTCAGACTGTCACCCCGAACACAACACAAGATCGAGCTGCAAAAGATGGCGCAAGGTGTAACATTTCCAATGCACCTTACTCGAAACGCACAGGACTTTTTAAAACGGCTGCTGGAAGTATCACCGGAGCACCGACTAGGCTGCAACGGAGAGAAAGGTTTTGCTGAGTTCATGGAGCATCCATTCTTCGAAACGATAGATTGGGAAAAGCTCATGATGAAGCATATCGATCCCAAATTCAAACCAGCACTTCCACTGCTGAGTGATAAGAAGATTTACAACTCGTATGAACACATGATGTCACAATTTGACATGCGTGACAAGGACTTCATTCGACGTACGTACTTGGTGGGGATTTATGCTGTTATTTTTGTTTATTGACTATGCTTTTGTCTCACAGATGACTGGTACGCGGATCCTGACCCTGAAATGCAAAAGCATTTCGACACATGGGATTATATTTCGCAATACACGTTACGAGCTGAGCTGGGTATCGCCAAGGAGCTAGACGAGACGAATATTCCGTACAAAGTGCTGCAACTTACAGGGAACAAATAGAGTTAATCGCTGAAGCTGCGAACATATCGAGTGTATAACGCTGAGTCCATTGTAGTGAACGTTCCACAAGCATACACACACAGAAGATGAAATAAAGCATTTGATTGAGCTTTTTCAATTATCGCCATTATAGAATCCAAGGTTACTGTGCCATTAATCCATGCAAAAAATCTCATGTGTATTTTCAAGTCGATTAATATGCAACGTGTCGTTTGGGTGGATTAGAGTTTGCACTTAAGCGTCTGCCCATCCCTCGGCATTGTGCAGTCTCACGTCGGCGTCCATGTTAGGCGAGTTCTGAATGGCGTACAGTAGTTTGGCCCGCAACACCTCTTTGCTTGTGTAGACTGGAAGCCGCAGAGCGAAAAAACACGTCTGCGCATGAGGAAGATACAGGTCTGGTTGACTAGAAGCACCTGGATCTTGTGCAGTCTGCAGCTTGAAGTTCATGGGGAAGTCTTTGGCGCTGTTGGGCATGCGACTACGCGCCCACACGAAGCGCAAGAAAAGTGTCCTCTCTTCGCTTGTCATCTCGCGTAGCACCTCCCAGAAATGTTGCACGTGAATCATTGTCTCGTCAGCACCCTCGCTGTATTCTGTGCACTGGTGTAACAAGTCGACATCCACTTCGCGTCGCCCACAGATTAGCACCTCAAGTTCCCGTGGTGTGAACAATGGCGCTAGTTCCATGGGAAGCACAGACGCCAAACCATCCTTAAGCGCAGCAAGCTGTTGGCTGCTTTCACTAAGTCGAATTTTCTCCACGAGCTGCACATAGAGCTCGCGGTTCGCTAGGGTCACTGGCATCTTTTCACCCTGTGGGACCAACGGGACCTCAACACCATCGCTCAAAGTCGTCGAAAGAGTCAAGTAACCTAGCACTTCTTCTGCCTCCTGAGATGCTGGTTCAGTATCAGTACTGAGCTCCTCGACGCGGGTCAAATTATTTGCCGCCACCACATCGACACTCTCGAGGTGAGCCCGATTGACTTCAAGTCCAGCCAATGGTCGCCACGCGAGCGAAGGTAAATCCAGTCCCATCTGGAGGCCATGACGTACCGCTGTACCAACCAGTTTGCCCAGGAAGCGGTGAAGGTCGAGTGCCATTGGTCCATTGGCAAGCAAAGCGGTGCCGCACGATGGGTTCAGCAAGAATTTGTCCTGATTGATACCTGTAGCGCTGCGCCGGTTCGGGCATGGGATCAACAATGGCAGCAGACCCTGCTCTCCCTTCGCCAGTTCGACGTTATCCATCTGTAGTTCGTCAACAATTTGCTCGAAGACCGCGCGATATGGCCCACCGTAGTCGTTCACACCTTCACCCAAAAATTTGACCTTGAAAGCACGACGTTGGCCACCGTGGCCTTTTCCGCAGTATGCGCGACGGAAGAAACTGTCACTCCACGCACGCATTTCACGGTAGAGCTGGCCAAACACTGAACGACGCAAACGATCGCCAGGTTGAGATAGCATGCTCAATTTTGACGCTTGTGCCTGAATGCGGTTGATGCGAATAACGCGGATTTCACGAGGGTCTTCATATTCATCTGACGGAAGCGGTGTACTCGTGGTTGTTGCACGCAGTACGTCGTCCCAGAAGGCACGCTTTGTGCTTGTAAAGACCAGCCGTCGTAGTGAACGCAACTTAAGGCTCATAGACAAAAATTCAGACGAGCGCTTGCCTCCAGTAGTGTTCACTACTTCAATCGGCTGAGCTGTATTTCCATTGTCAGGTTGAATTGCGATGATCGGAAGCACTCGAAGAATTTTGCTGTTCAGTACCCGCAATACCGCTGTGCGTGCTCGCAATTCAGGCCCAGAAACGTTCTTTAAAGCTGGTGACGTGAAGTAGTCATCCACTATCAATGAACGAGTTCGAGAGCGTCCAAGCACCGCATTTGTTCTGCTGTCCTCTTCGCCCGCCTCCGCTGGCGTCACGACATCAGTGACCTGGAGGTTAGTCACATCCAAACCAATTGCTGCACAATATGCGTTGAGCCTCTCTACTAATTGCATGTCCGACGTGGTCGAATGAGCTTGCGTAGCTAGCTCGACGAAAGCATCGAAGTCTGTTCTTGCACGCTCTTCCAGTGTGGAACGGGGTTTAAACGGACTATGTTCGGGTGCACCATCGTAATCCGACATATCCGTTGCGTCGTTCTCAATCAGTGTCATATCCTTGCCGCTACGACGAATCAAAAGAAGTTCTGGAAGCTCACTAGGGGACCAATACCAAGCCCAAGCACGCCCTTCATCAGCGCCTTCATTTCCTTGTGTTTCGGTGCGATACCACAGGAACCCGCGATATGCACCTAAGACAACAGCTTCTTCTGGTTGGTTCAACTCTTGTCCGCACTTTGAGCACATACGCACGCGATCACCAGCCAAGAATGGAGCACCGAGACCAGCAGCATTGCTGACACCGATGCAAGCAGCAGACGAAGTGTCAAAGTCCACAGAAATCCCGCGTGGTCGCACATGACACCGTTGCCAGTGATTGTCACTCCATCGCCTCCACTCCACCCAACTCTCACGAAGCAGTAATTCTGGCAATTTCACCCGGGCATCCAGTGGCGTTTGAATACTGGCTGAAACTTTTCCTTGCTGAATCGAAACATACCACGACTGCAATGACTTGCTCACATCTACAGCATCTGATAAGATCTGGCGTGGGGACACCCCAGGCATCGAGACCCACTTTTGATTTAGCGTGACACGATCGCCTCCCTTGCGCATACCGATACAAGGGTACAACGTTCGTGAGTTGCGCTCGCCTTTCATGTTCTCGAAAGCGACGCCCAAATCGGACACAATGTGCTCGCCAAACTTAATCCCGTCCATAAAGAACGACAATTTGCCTTGTTCCATGTCGAGCCGTACGCCAATCGTATCACTTGCGTTAAAGTGGTCACCATATATCCGCTCTGTACTGTTGTGGTACGTTGCACGGAAGTTCACAAAACCCCATCCGTGCCACCTGTTCAAGCGGCTTGATAACGCAGCTTGAGAGCCGGGGGGGCCAGCTTTTTCGCACACACCGATGAACACGCTGCCAAATTCGGCTTGCTCTACGTGGACCTCCCAGTAGTGCACACCAGTAGTGAACCCAACCGTTCCTAGCGCAAGGTTCCGCGATTCACCGCTGTGGCACGTAACAGAGAGCCCATCAGACGAGATGCCGAGTGTTGAGAAATGGTTGTAGTGATCCATTGTGAACAGATATTTCGTCGATACTTGAAGTTCACCATGGATTTCAACAAGTTCTCCATCCTTCATACCACAGTGCGAGTAATCACCGCGAAGCGTATCCACCTTCAACACATCATCGAATGGGATTTCATCCGCCGGAGAATCTTGCGGATTGAGCGGATGCAGCACATACTTCGTTCCAGGTTGCCATTTTTCCGTACCAAAGCGAAGCATCCAGCCCATGTCGGGGTTACCGCGTGTTAGTTGCAGTTCTTGAATGCAAAGAGAACCGTCGGCATATCTTAGTCCAACAACACGAACTGCAGCGCCGTAGTCAGGCCATTCCATGAGGCCAGTCACTTTGATAGTCTCAGCTTTTACAGTTTCATCTTCGTCAGCAAAGAGATACAGCAATACACCAAGGTGCAACTCGGATCCAAACGATCCCTCGTCCTCCTGCTTCGCTTTTGGAGTAGAGTGCTGGTGTGTGATATTGCCACCTTCATCCACTTCCACATGAATAAGATCAAAATTGCCGTCTGCACCCCAGCGATACGTGTATAAAGAATCGTTTGGCCAACGCACTGACATACCTTCACCTTCGACGCCACTCCAGGGTGACACACCCTCTACAACACCCACACTACCTTCGCCGCCATCTTGGTCACGCCACTTCCAGTTAGGTCCACGAATGACCCTGCATCCGACCTTTAATTCCCGCTGGCTGCTCTCCTCTTGCTTTTGACGCAGCCTGAACTGTGTAACTGTGCCACTCCAAAGCATTGTGTGGGAATCAGCAAGCACTCCTACATCATTGCCATGTTTCCAGCCTCTCGGTTCCTCTCCCATGATGCCACGCTTTGCGGCCTCCAACACGTCGATTTCCGTTGCATCCAGCATTGATGTGTCAAAGACTGGATCTTCTTCCGGCAAGCAGAACTCAAATGCTGTATCATTTTTATCTTGAACCAGTTCAGGTATTTGAAGCTTTGTTCTTCGCCCAGGTCCCTTAATACCTTGTCGGTCGCCAGTGCCAGCAGAAATAGTAGTCATAGGTGCCATCACGTCGCTATCTTCAGTTACCATATTTGCAATAGCAGAAAGGGTAATATCCGGAGCCTCCTCGGAATCACTATTATCTACCTCCATGTTGGTGACACCATTATTCCTTGCAGCGCTGGTATCATCCTCTACTCCTTCACATGCGGTGTCGGCGTTATCGCCAATTACGCTCGGTTCGTTTGGGCTTAAAAACGAGTCTCTTTCTACTCCAGTTTCCACACCCGCCGCTCTCTCTGCAGCAAGCTTCTCCTGCTTTATGGCTTCCTCAGCAGCCTGTTGTGCCTGCAAAAGCTTCTTTGCAGCTATCATTTCTTCGTATTCCTTCTGGTCAATCGGTTCGAGGTCAACCTCGATACGTTTGCATGCCTGCAACTGCTGGGACGAGCTGCTGTCAAAAAGTTTATCTGTTGACTTTCCCACTGCACTCATAACCAAGCCAGCTGCAGAAACCAGTTCTACAAGACTTTGGACGTATTTTGAGCACACTGGTACGTTAGGATATTCTCGGAGGATTCGTTCTTGCGAGAGATCTACAAGGCGTTGGAGCGGAAGCACATTTAAGGCCAACTCCAACCGCAGCTTGGTCTCGTCATCAATGGTTTCCACATCGTTAGTATCGGCGATTCCACTAGCCTTTGGTAAAATATCTTGTAGGATCCCAGCAAGGATGGCTGCACCTCGTTCTTTGACGCACATACTCGGGGACTTCAGTGATGATATCCACGCTTGCAGCAACTGTTGCCGTATATGATCCTGCACGGGTAATGAGAGACGCTCCTTGTGCTCTTCCAATGATTCTAGCAGCAACCCACTGATCCATTCTGCGAGAAAGAGGTTTGGGTGGTTCAGTACTTCTTTATCAGACCACGTGTGACCTGCCTCAGCTGTGATCTGAAGGAGTGTTGCAGTAATGGCGGCCTCAGATGAATTCCATGGAATTCGAGCATACTTGCGTTGAGAAGCCCTCTTAACCTCCGATAAAATGCATAAGAGGATTGTATCCACAAGGGGGTTGTGATCATGCGCTCCTCGTGTAATTGTAGATAGAGCACTGTTGAGCGCCGATCGCACAACTCCGGAAAGCAAGCCCAACGCAAAGCGACCAGTGGCTCCACAATCGAGGAGATGGAGAGCATCGTTGTCGGAAGGCGTCACTGACATGTAGGGATGTACGTTTGATACATGTAGAGCGCTTAAACTCGCAATGAGTTTGATAAAATCGATAAACCTCGTTGAATCCTCACTGCCAGTGGCAGTTTGTAGCGAGTTTCCACAGGATAAACACGATGCGACAGAGAACGGTCCGACCACTGCAGTAGGCCATTTAGCTAGCAATGTCAACAAGGTTCGTCTTGCTTGCAAGATTGCAAGTGAACGTGTGACCACTAACAACTCGACATATACGCGATTGTCGGGAAGTGCTTTGATCTCAGCTAAAGCATCCGCCTTTGTCACGCCAGAGCCGGACACAAAACCACTACTGCGGCTATGACCTGAGCTACGAAGCATCGAAGGATGCATATCCCTAGCGAAATATCTGGTGTCGCTTGAGTAATGTTCCTCACCCACGTTTTCTTCCAGGCAGTCCTCTCGGAACCCAATTACATTAAATCCCTTCGGTACAGAGCTAAGGTCGCATGTGTCACTTAGCACATTCAGAATCGGCTGAAAACCTGGTGGGAGGGGATATTTAAAAGAAGATCCGCCGAGATTAAACTGTAATCGTTCTCTTCGGTTAAAACTTGCGCACGGGTACACACCTCGAGCGAATTCGACAGCCCGAAAAGCCACTCCCATGTTGACAGATCGCATCTTTCCGTTCAAACTAAAGATGATGGTGCCTGCATCTGCGTCAATGCCACAACCGACGACATCACCTTGTTTCCATTTAGACCCCCAAGGAGATGAACGACCATGCCATCGTTGTTGTCTCCATCCATCATATGCCCATGAATGCGCGCCATCCCCAACTCCGTCTCCCCGATCAGCTGCACCACAAAATGCCACATCGGCCCAGCCAATTTGAATACAGCCGTTAGTGTGAAGAGTAGCTTCGTAATACCAGCGTCCAGTTGAAACGAGGCAGTCGGGCGCACCAACACTTGCAAATCCACCACCAACAAGGCCTTCCACCATTAAATCATGCTCACCGATGCAAGCTTGCCCGCTCACAGCTCGAAGTGGATTTGGCATGACCACAACATCTTCACCTTCGGGTTTAGTACTAGGTACATTTCCATCTGTCGTATCTCCGCCTGAAGCACGCAGTTTAACTTCTTCATCTCGTCTATCTTCCGCTTCTAGGGCCTCTCCGTTAGATAAGATCCATGTTAATGCTGCATCCACGTTATTCCTGTTTGCAGCAAGTGCCTTCCTGCACCAGTTGAAGGGGAATCCCATCTCAGATAACTGCTCTAGTAACGGGCTGATAGCTTCAAACTCGTCTTTTCGGGTAGATTTCGCGTTTCCATCACCATCAGACCCTCTGCTTGACCGGAACTCTGCAACAAGGCGCTCCATGTCACTGCTGTGCTCGAAACAAAAATTGATTGCAGCTTCAACATTCTGTGAACAGCGAGCTAAAGCAACATCACACCACTCCTTCGGGAATCCCATCTCCATCATCTGTTGGACCATCGGGTCCAGAGAATTGTTGGTTTCCACTGTATCGCTTATCTTGCTCTTCCCTTCATTAGCATCTACTGATAGTGAGGGAGCTGCATGAGCACTTCTAGTTTTGTACCAACGGGACCATAGCATCAGCCAACTTTCCTCTAACGAGGAAATATCTCCAACTCCTGCCGTCGTAGGCGTTTCGGAAATGGAAACGGTTAGCAAGTCTTTCAGACCACTAGGACCGACACCGCGAATGAATGTTGCAGCACAATATTCATTCTTCAACAAAGTTGCAGAAGCACGAAGCCCATGCTGACAAAGTAGCATTCGATGAATTCGTGATTCCTTCTCCATCTCTAGCGTAACATCAGTAGGTTCTGCTTGTAATGAGGATTCTTTCTGATGACGAGGAGATCCATTAGCTTCCGAGTCGGATTCATCAATGCCAGCACCACTAGACATTTCGCTATCCATCGCCAACGGAGAAGAAGAGCCATCATTGGACATATCATCGTCGTCTTCGCTATCGCCATCGTTCCCGCCTTCCTCCTCGTCTTCATTCAGAGTGTCAACTAGATTTACATCCATTAGGCTTTTCTTGACTTCTGCCAAGAAGTATGGGAATCGTTCGACAAGTAGTGATTTCAATACAGTGTCCGAAAATGCGTTGTTTGGCAATTCAACCTCTGGGACAACGAACAAATCATCGATAGGTACACGAACTGGACGTGCCTGTAAGTTACACAATCCACGAAAATTATAGTGAGTATGTAATTTATCACAATTTCGCTTTCATCACTTACCGGTATTGAGTGAGTAGGGAGCAGCGATTGCTGTTGACCATTACTCTCCTCTGCGCGACTTCCGCGCAGCAACACTTCAGCTGCTGACTTCTCCGGCTCATAAGCAACAATTACACCTCTAGCGCCACGGAAAGCTATTTCTTGCAAAGACGATCCAGACCGAGGCATAATTTTGACTGTACCGCCGACATGGAGGCCTTCAATATGACCATCGAGTATGCACAGCGCAGATAAAGCCGTGACATAGCTTGTTGTCTGTGACATCCAATTTTCAAGCGATGGCGTCTCCTTCGATATGTCTTCCATTTCGACATCAGAATCGGCGGTCTCTGATATAACTCCATTTTGTTCTGTGACGCACACAAGCGGAATCGAGGCTAGTGCTTCAGCAATCGCACGATTTAAATACTCAGCCCACCTATTAGACTCGTATAGCGAGCGGAGCAGTAGAACAACTTCGGCAGCAAGACCAGCATTGAAACCAGAATCTGCCACATGTCTCGGACCTTTGGTACTTTCAGGAGTGCCAGAAGAACTCCGACGACGAAGCAATACTTCAGCGACACTTGGAGGAACATTCATCCCCACAATACCAACAAAAAAATTGATTAACGTGGACGCATGATCTGGTTCATCCTGTCCGTCAGCGTCGTACTCGTCTTCGCTGTCCATGTCAAAACTATCGACCTCGTCATATCGAACTCGAATAGATGACGGGTCGAGAGAAGGAAGAAGCCGACGTAGCAATTTTAGGATGCGTCGCTGTATCTGGGGCGAGTTCACATCGACGAGAGCAAGCAGCAATCGAAGCCAGCGAGATGATGAAAGATGTGACCTGCAAACAGGCGAACCACTCACCGAGTACAATAGCGTACATATCTGGTAGCAATACTCCTGGGCATCATCTAGACTGTCTCCAAAATCTGCTTCAGATGTGCTTGGATCACCCGATTGAGTTGGGTCTGTCACAAACGCTGTTGGTGGTGCCACGAAAGCCATATTCCCACGGTTCTGCCGCATTTCTTCCAAAGAGTTCTTCAACTCTGTGTACAACATATGGAACACAGACTTGCCCAGCGTTTCGGGACCTGAAGGTTTACGCAACAGCGGAATTGAACCCAAACTGAGGTCTGGAGACGGAAGGTCCGATGCGTTTAGTAGTCCATCCGCTGTATCGCTAGCATGAGCAACTTGCGCGGCGAGCAGATGTACTACTTTCAACGCAGCTTGAACAACCTTCTTCTTGACTTCCGCAATCAAAACCGCGTCGTCAGTGGAATTACGCGATAAGCCTGACGACGTTTCTGCCAATGTCATATCGCTGGACCCACGGGCTTCATCTAATACAGTTTGCAATACTCTGAAAATGCCAACACGCGATAAAAACGAGTGATCATCCGGCTGAATGATGATCCCCCATGCTAGCAATATAACTAGTTGCAGATCAGCATCATGAGCCCACGTAGCCTTGGATAGTGACGCACTTAGATATCCATACAACGACTCGAATGAATCTCTGAGATCATTCTTCAAATGTTTTCCGCAACCGCCAAGACCACTCAGGTAGTAAGACAACTCTGTATGATTTGTTTGCGTCGAGGGTGATGGTGTCGGTATTACGCCAGCACTGAAGTCCCCAAAATCCTTGCCCAGTGATGTTCCTCGATTACCATTAGCTTTAAATTCAGCGAGTGTAGGAGACAGCCACTGCAACACACTAGATAACGCGAATGAGGACTGAACGACTTCATGACGTTCCGCAGTCAGAACTCCACGATGGTTGTTCCCAGAGTCTCCGACAAAATTTCTGAAGGACAACATGCCAATTGTTCGAAGGAATGCCGCGGTGCAATTAGCTAGCATTCGTGACTGAAGCGTTGATACACGAATAGGAGCCTCCACAAAACGTGTTACTTGTACCAGCACGTCACTGTAAATACGCTCAGCACACTCGTATACTGCTGATTTGGATGCTATTCTTTGGGCACCACTATCCACTGTCGTTAGCGCAAATACTGCCTCAGCAGCTGCTAGAGCTGTCGCGCTGGGTTCAATCTCAAGCAAAAACTGCGCTTTCCGAATTACCAAGTCAGCCAAAACAGTGTAAGAGGACCCCATAGAATTTTTTGCCCGAATTGCCCACTCGATGACTCTCTGAGCTGCTCGCCAAATGTGCATCAAGTTGTCATGGGGTCGTACATCACTTTCCGCAAAGTTACTTTGCGAGTTGCCAATATGCTTTTTGATCGAGCTTAAGAATCCACTATGCCATATCATGGCAGCGCAAACGGTACGACGAGTGGCCTTCATGGGCTCACCGCCTAGTCGCACGAATGGTGATTCTCCAACGTGCTTCGATACCCACTGATCCAACGCTGCCGCTTCACCACGGTTTTCGATGAGATCTTTTAAGAACGGTTTGTTGACTCCAGCCCCAGTTACTGATGTACTGTCAACGGTTGGAAGAGGCGCTGATAGCGTCTTGGGTAAAACAAATTGCATCCAGGTTTTGGTGGCTTCAGTGAGCGCCGGTAAGGAGGTGGAAGCAGACACAGAACCAGTCATCTCAGAGCATCGCTCAAGCACACTTTTCAAGTGCGTCTGTACACAATCCAGAGGCAAACCACCCTCTAACAAGGGACTACCCACCCATTCGTCGTATTCATCGACTGAACATTCAGAGGATGGCAACTTCGACATATCGCCAACGTCGATTTCATCATCCCTCTTGCTCACATCATTCAAATTAATAAGAAGACGTACAGCCACGTTATCGACCAGCAGATCATTATTCTCCAAACTAGTCAAAGAATGACAAAAAAAACCGAGCAAATTGGCAATAGCCATTTCCAGGATGACGAGTTGGTTGCTCATCCACTGTCGACCGCCCATATTGTTGTTATCATGCGAAATCTTGTTACCGACAATGCAGCCGCTAGTATGGCTCTTGGTATCTTCGTAGCTGCCTGTAAATACGGTGCCATCAGCACGAAGGCGCCCTTCTACCAAGCACGTTCCTCCTTGACGCCAAGTTTCTACGAACGATACCTTAGTTCCTCGAGCTATACCGTTTAGCGTCACGGTGGTAAATGAACCACTGCTTCTTCCATGCATCGATCCATCTTTTCCTTGTGAAAGGGTAAGGTGGTATTGTTGAGCCGGAATGTTACCAGCAGCCATACTCTTTAATTCCCATTCTCCAGCTACACTGAGTACAAGGTTACCAGGAGAAACATAGGCGGCTTCATCACTTGATGGAGCCAGTGCTCGAAGAGCTTGATTAACACGCTCGATGTTTTGCATTATACGAATGCACCACGGTACGAAAGTCATGGCCAGCGTCGAAGACAAGCCATGATAGTTCCGGATAAGACTTAGCGAACTGACAAGCGGAGTCACCATCGAAAACAGCAGCGGGTACGAAGTCACCAATCGCTCGTAATCACTAGCGCGCTCAACTCTTTTCCTAGAAGTGAGAGCTAACTGTTTATCGGATGCAATGCTCAAGTCATTCAGCGCAGGGCTCGATAAGAATGTACAACAGGACTCCAGCAAAGCTCCTGCGTGATGCAAGAAGGGCTTCAGAACGGCGGGAATCGCAACGCCCTTGTGTTCCATTGTTTCACCACTCGAATTACTCGCAAAACTCGTATCTATGGTTGGTTGGACTGGTAGAATTGTAACTTGATCATCTCGCTGGTACAAACCAATTGCTGGATATAAGGTGCCGTGCTGGGTCAAGCCATCAAACGCAATACCCCAATCGCTATCCCCAACACCAAACGAAAGTGCCCCACTATCCGTATTCAGTCGTACACGGACGACACTGCCGGTAGTAAAGCCATCGCCATAATCACCGCGGACTTTGCTACGAGCATGCCACAGCGCTCGAGTTCCAATGAGCCCCCACCCCTGTCGGTCACCACCTACGTACGTTGCCACGGATGCATCTCTCGTGCATACACCAAGGAAAATGTGCCCTTTCTCGCAACGATCAAGGCGAACACCCCACTCATGAATTCCAGTGTTAGGAGGACAACCGGTAGTAGCCATCACCATTCCCCACTGCTTTGCCGTATATTGCTTTGCGGTTCGGTTCCCGTCCGAAAGCGTCATCGTTTCGGCACACCTTGAAGAATCAAATTCCAAAGCGGGAGGCTCGTCACCACGAGAGCCTCCGAGTCGTTGGATCATTAAGTCTTGGAGTGAACGAAGCAGGACAATTCGAGCGTTAAGGGCCGGTGATCGTTGCAAACTATCCTCTTTTTCGAGAATGGGTATCAATGGGGTGTGTGCTAACTCGTAGCTGTCTTTAAACGAAAAGTCATGCCACCCTGCAGACAAAATACTTTCACGCAATAAGTCAATAAGACCAGGGAGCCGATTAATACATTCCAAAGCCTCCGCTTTCTGTTTGCGCCCCATATCCCACATTTCATCGTATGCATTTGCCAAAGTATCAGCGTTCAGTCCATCGTCGCTCGGACCACCACCAGGACTTCCCATTATCGTATCCAACAGTCCAGGAGGACCATGTCCCGATATATAATCATAAAGACAGCGCGTAGTTAGAGATCCAGAATCAAGCGAGGCACGAATGACGGCGGGGCTCCACTTTGCTTTGATCTTTCCTGTCTTTGACGCAGCATTTTGAAGTGCTCCATCATCGATCGGCTTCGCATTTGAGTCACTTCCGATTTGACTCTGATGCCCTCGTTCACTCTTGCTATCGTATTCAATCACATCTACACATGTGGGTACGAAGAGTTGGGCCAAATCGGGCAGCGCCAATCGAGAGCACAATAGGTCTAACAGGTGAAACTTCCACTCAACATTTTGTTCACCAGTTCGGGCGAGCTTAAGGCACTCGGTCAATTTTGATACCAGTACCAGATGTCGCTCCTTTTGTCCTTCATAGAAGATAGCAAACGCTCGGATCCAAGATGCCATTGCTTGCTCACGAATGCGAGCATAATAGTATACTGCAGCGTTTTGTACATCAATCGTAGAACAATTCGCAGGGGTTGCAAATATTATTCCACCGATACCATCGTCATCAGCTCCAACTTGATGTGGAATTTCAATGGAGATGTAATTCAGAACGAGTGACTTCAAACTCTCTAAAAGTGGATTGCCACCTTTACTTTCGCCGTCATTCTGCGGGGGTTTCAGCTTGGGGATCTGGCCTAGGCCAACAGAAGCTGGGGCAATTCCCATCACTTCAACGTGAAAAAAGTGCACTTCTAGCACCCGAAAAAGTGAAAGCATCGAACAAGAAAAGAATAATCGCCACTTCGCACACCAGTTTGGGTCTTTAGTCCATCGAAAATGGGGAGTAGCTAAAGTATGCAAATCCCTTAATAAAGAGTTCAGGAGCATGAATGTCAGTGGATGCAGCTGAACTGGTGATTTGTTAGGCAAGACACCCTGTTGGCATGATTTCAGATACTCCATGCAAAGTTTAGTCATCTGGGCGATCAATGCCATCACGACAGTAGCTCCATCGACATCAGCAATCGAATTAACAGGCAGTGTAAATGGCCCAAGCGCCAGTAATTCATCCGCAGAAAATTTCGGCGGTCGAGTTTTCACAACTGGGGATTCATTTTGATCCATCTCCACCCCATCTTGCTTGCTTTCGCTCTTGGGGGCTGATGGGGCGTCACCTGATGCAATTTGGTCTCGCAAGTTTACTTCCGGGGAGAGTGACAATGCGATTGCACGGGCCATCAAAGCATCTTCATCCACACCTTCACCACCAAGGCTGTCTTCACCTTCTCCACGCCTATCATCATCGTCTTCGTCGTCATCTCCATCATCTGCGTCATCACCAAATCGACTCAGTCGGGCACGGAGCTTTGCAATAGATCCACTGTCCGAATCCAGATCCATTTCGGCGGAAGCTGAAGCCTCCAAGACGACACTTTGCAGGTTCGTCTCGAAATTTCCATTGCTTGCGTCGAGAGTACTCGTACCTGTCATTGTGTGGTCTGTTTTAGCCTGGGTCGTGACGTCTTTCGTCGCTGAAGCTCCTGCAGTAGTATTTTTCTTCAGCTTGTATTCTGGTGCTTTCTCCCCTCGCAGGACTCGCAGATGTGAAGCA
Source organism: Phytophthora megakarya (assembly GCA_002215365.1). Classification (NCBI taxonomy): domain Eukaryota; phylum Oomycota; class Peronosporomycetes; order Peronosporales; family Peronosporaceae; genus Phytophthora; species Phytophthora megakarya. The sequence goes on from NBNE01000283.1 coordinate 17,651, forward strand.
AGAGGGAACGTCGACGGCGCGCCATCGTTCACTTTATTTTGGTGGTCCAAGGACGACAGTACCAACTTTGCTGCCAGCATCAATCCCTGCAGTGAACCTTCTGCAATGCTTTTCGCCACGAACCGACTAATGTTCGTTTTCATTTCTTCCTCCGACAATGGCTCTGCCGTCAAATCTGGTGTCAGCATGCCGGCTCCAATATTGGTCTGAGATGGCTGTTTCTCCTTGCGCTCTCTATCCTTCCGTTTCTTCTTCTTCTTCTTGTCTTTCTTCGGGTCCACTCCCGTGACCAGAGGATGGCACAGAATGGCTCCATACAGTGCCGGGTCCTGCTCTCGGATCTGGCCCAGCATAACGTTGTACACACGGTTGTCCAGATTGTCCTTCAGTAGCTTGGCGTGAACCTTGGCTAATTGTCTCTCTGGGTCCTGAGCGTCGTCTGTGTCGTCCTCTTCCTCCTCCACTTCTTCTCGCTCTTCATCCCGCTCACTCTCGGCCTCCTTGTCCTTCTCTTTCGCTTCGTGGAAGTCTCGTCCGCCGCCCAGCGCGAACTCAATGTCCGATTTAGCCTCCATGAAGAATCTGGTCAGTTCCTCGACGCGCTGGCGTCGCGCAGCGTCGGCACTGAGTAGATCGTCCTGTTTCCCAGCAGAGCTAGGCTTCTGTTGCACGTCTACGCGTTCCGGTGCGCGCTCGAGCTTGACGGGCTCCGCGCGGCCGTGGGAGGCAAAGAATTGCAGCGAGTCGGTCGTGATGACGTTGCTGCGGTCGCTGCAGAGAGCCGCCAGCTCCGTCATAAGGCGCGCATAGCGACCGTCGAGCGAGTCCTTCTCCTGTGTCTCCTGCAGCTCGTGCAGCACGCTAGCTTGTCGCAACAGCCGCGTTTGCTTGCTGCGCGTGCCGCTGCTCATGGCCTCTTCGCTTACTTTGATCCAGACAGAAGGAGTGATGGTCGTGCTCTTGTTGCGCCTTCTCCTTCTTCTCAATTGCCTTCCCCCCCAGCTTTCGATCTTTTAAGACGTACAGTGGAATTCCATATAAGTACGAACCGGGATCTCGCCGTCTGTGACTTGTGAAAAGTCGCGATGGAGGAGCACGAGGACGTAGACGTTTGGAGCAACTTTGAGAAGAGCGTCACGTACATGAAACAGGTGACAGCGCTGTACGAATCGACGTTTGGTTGCAAAGGCGGTGGTCCGTCCTCCAGCAGGAAAACCGTCACGAAAGCGCACTTGGACGAGGCGTACAACCAGGCGCAGCAGGCGCTGGAGTTGCTGGCGTCGAACCTGCTGAATGCGTCCATGACCATTGTCAGCTCCATTGAGAAACAGGTGAGTGGTCGTGATGTTCCCAAATGTAGTGCTGACGGCTTTGATAGGAGAACGAGGCTGACCAACTGAAGCACAAGGTAAAGACTGTTCGACAGACCATTCGAGACCGACAAGCAGTACTGGATCACGAGGCTCTTAGCAAGTTCTACTCGGCACACAATCCAAGGCACACAAGAACTTCGTTGCAGACTACACCTCAGAACCCCTCACAATTTGAGAGCGAATTACCGCAATGTATGCTTTCATCACTTTTGGGAGGTTTGATTTGGTGCTGATGGCCTTCATGTTGAGCAGATTCAACTAAACCTGTCACTCGCCCAGGAGCAGTGTTTGCAATAAACCATAAATTCATCTAGCCTACTGATCCTGGTATGCTTGCATCGATTCCTTGATGCAGAGGAGCATGTTTTGGGCTGCCAACTTTAACAACTTTAGATTCCAGAGGCTTGGGTGGATTTCTCGTAGAAACTACAGGGGCAGTATGGCGTCGCATATCTTTTCTCGCAGGAGTGTTAGTACGTGTCAGTCCTGGTAGTTTGACTGTTCCATCGTCTACAGCCTCATTGCCGCGACCAGAATTGTTGGTACTGGAGACAGATGCGCGCTTGGATCGATGAGGTCGAAACCCTGAACCTCGTCCGTACCAGTTTGACGCTTCTCCGGTTTTTGTCTGTAGTTGACTCCCTAGATCTTCCTCCATTGAAGAAAGCAAATTGGAACTGGCTTGTCTCGATAGCTTCGTCATATCTTTGACGTGGTCCCAGTTCAGCGCCGCCACGTTAATCGAAGCGCGCTTCTCGGTTGCACGCGCCCAAAATCGCTTTCCTAACACTTTCCTTTGAATTTCCATCTGCAACTCGAATGCAGGAAAAAGCAGCATTGGATGCCGCACTGCGAACTCTTGGAAAAGGGTTGCAGAGAGACGATTGTTCGTTGTGTTTGCCATGATTGCATCTAGCTTATCCACAATTTTGTGGGCGTTTGAATTGACCTCCCAACCAGCGCCCCACACCTCTCTGACGCACCTTTCGATTTCGTCATGCTCGATCTCGCCGCTACCATCAATGTCGTATAGATCGAATGCAAATCGAACGAGACTGGCATGATTGAATGAGCAATAGTTCCACACAGCCAAAACAAATTCAATGAAGTCCACTTCACCGCTACCATTCCGATCCATGACCGAAAATGCCTTCTCTGAAAAGCGACTTCTGCTTAAGTCTAGAGAAAACGGGTGGATTTAGAGACTGTCACTATCTAGCGAGTGAAAGACATAGCACGAACCGATATAGTCGAAGAACTCCAACATGTTGACTTCTCCCGATTTGTCTGCAGCTCACGAGACTTAGTACGCGTCCAGCAACACTTTAAAACAACAATACTCACACACCCTTGTCCATGGCCAAAAAGATCTGGTGGAGAGCGTAAAGATGTTTGTGGTCAAGACCGAGTCCCCTAAGCGTTTGTAGCAACGCTTCGTTGAGATGGAGCGCTCGATTGAAGGCCTTCTCTTGTGAATGCTTATTAATGCCGCACATGGTGAATAAATTTCCCATTCCATGAGAGAATGATCACGATTGCGTCGTAGTGCGGCCAGCAACATTGCACAGATACTCCACAGGTATTTATATATCGGGCGTTGCGACCTCGTGAATAGGATGCTTCCAAACTCCGCCATTGGTTCCAATAGAGACCACTGGTGTGCAACTTACTACGTGGTAACAACTACAGGTAATAGTACACTCGAAATACTAGTAGTAGTTTTACGGTGGTAAAGACGTCAATCTATTTGCGGTTTGGTTAAAAACCAATGGACTCCTGACATCGCTAGGGGCGCGGAAGCCCAATGATGCTTGAGGGCTTGAAGCCCGAAAATGAGAAAGATTGTCGGAAGATCCGACTGACCGAGGGGCTACGGATCCCTTCTCGATGAACGCATGGCAGTGGAAGCTTGCACGCAACAGGGTCACCAAATCCTGTCGGTGGTGGTGGTGACGAACTTGAACACACGTGGCGGTCACCTTGGTTTACATGCTGCAGCGGAGTTGAAAGTCTTGGTGGCAGCTGCCCAGGAACACCCCATCTCGCACTCTCGGCCCCACACGGGGCTTCTTCCGAGAAGGGAGATCCTCCGAAGAGTCGCCGGAGGAGTTGCTGGAACCACTTGTGCCAAACAGCGCGAATTGCGAAGTGGTACATCAGTAGTTGTGAACGGTATTGCACTACGGTTGTATCATTGGGAAGGTGGTGACACTGCTACAATTGTGTTTGGATACTCCTCTCCATGTACTACAATATTTTTATTGGGGTTCCTCAGTAAAAGTTTGATTTCTATGGAAGATTTCTCATCGTATAGATCAGTGTGGTGGTACGTTTTTCCTCACTGGAACCCCTTGCAACATGCAGTCTAGTGTCTTCGTGTTCTTCAGGAAAAAATTAGAGTTTAGTTAGCGCCACATCGACGTCCGAGGACATCTCGACAGCTAGTGTATTTTTTCATCCTCAGAAGCACCGCTAACAAAGCGTCTACTGTCCGTCGTCTTCGCTGACAAAATTGGAAATGATCGTACGTCCGAGGCTCCAGTCTGGAGCAAATGGTTGTCAGCCAGACATATTATTCTGTCTGTTATAGTACTAAAGCCGTGCAATTGGCTAATATGTATACTTTTCTACCAATCGTGCAAATCTTTATGTCCACCCACTTCAGCGCAGCTATGATTGGACGAAAATCATTTTCGATCCTCCTGTCATGGGTCATAGCGTGCTTGTGGCGCTGTTCGCGCTGCACGCCGCAGCTCTCTATCTGTTCACCACAGGCTTCTTCCTCACTCGCTTCGAGGTGTCGGATATCAGTACTTGCCAAGCTCCTCCATCCGGTCCCAGTCCCAGGCCGTCGCTCCGTGGTTATGGCATTACCAGATCCGACCGCTGCTGGATGCCTCGACGCTTCCGTCGCGTCGTGTTCGTAGTGATAGACGCGCTTCGCTTTGACTTTGCAGCTACTGGATCCTCCGCACAGCGCTCGACATTCTACAGCGACCGTCTGCCAATTCTCAATGAAACCCTGATCCGTGAGCCGGAGCACGCGCTTCTGCTCAAGTTTGTGGCCGATCCACCCACGATGACCATGCAACGACTCAAGGGCTTGACAACTGGGTCCTTGCCGACATTTCTGGACATCAAGGACAATATGGCAGCGAGTAGTCAGATCGTGGAGGACAATTTGCTACGTCAACTGCGTGCTCAAGAGCGTGGAGTGGTGTTCATGGGGGACGACACGTGGGATTCGTTGTATGCGCGGGAGTTCACGAGGAAATTCGCGTTCGACTCGTTCAACGTGAAGGATTTACACTCGGTGGATCGTGGCGTGACGGCACATTTGTTTCCTGAGCTCCAAAAGTCAGACTGGGACTTGCTGATTGCGCATTTCTTAGGTGTTGACCATGTTGGGCATACACATGGTCCTAGCTCTGTCTTTATGGCAGAAAAACTGGACGAGATGAACGACGTGTTGGCGAAGTTATTGCAGACACTGAAGGATATGCCGGATGGTGATGATGTGCTATTGGCTGTGCTGGGAGACCACGGCATGTCGGCTGATGGTAATCACGGTGGTGCTAGCGATGACGAGACAGGTGCAGCTTTGTTCCTTTATAGTAAGGCATCACTGGTTGCTACAGGAGTAACAGATCACGATGAGGCGAAAGAACTGAAAAAATATGCTGAAAAGATAATTGACAACTCACGAGAGGTGCCTCAAGTGGACCTTGTCCCTACGTTAGCGCTGTTGAGCGGTTTACCGATTCCGTTTGGGAACCTAGGCAGTGTGATTCCATCGTTGTTTTTCTTTCCTCCGTCGCCATCCGAGAGTGGTGAAACCGGTGCATTGGCAGCCTTTCAGACATTAAATCGCGCTCTGCGCTTAAACCTTGACCAGGTGCGGCGCTATCTCTTTAGATACTCGTCCGCATCCAAACTTCCGGAGCGAGCGTATGATCAACTGGAAAAACTTTTCGTCGAAATTCAGTGTGTTGAAGAACAACTTGAGCAAGTACATGGAAACGAGGCAACCTCAACCCACACGAAAGCAGATTTCCCATTGCTATTGCGTCTCCACGAAGACCTGGTCAACAAACAACAGCGTTATCTCAGAGAAGCGCTTTCGTTGGGACGCTCCATTTGGACACAGTTTGACTTGTACAGCATGGGTTGGGGAATGATAATTCTGATGTGGGCTTTCGTCAGTGGTGCTACATCGATATTCTTAAGGAGCGAGTCTTGGGATCCTCCGCTTAGTGTTGCTGGTATTGTGGGCGGCTTGTTCTTCATTTGCCCAGCGAGTATCAATGTACCACTCCTTCCAGCAGCTCCACTCTCGCGAGGACTAGTGACAGCTTCGTGTGTTGGACTAGTGGATCTGACTAGTCATTTTGTCTTTCGACTAGAAAGCAAGTCCTCCACGAACGCTCCAGATGTAAAACCACTAGGGTCGTCAATTTCGGTGGTAGGGGTGGTAGCCGCTCTGATTGTGGTGCTCCATGCGCTAGCACTGCTCTCCAATAGCTACATCGTCGCTGAGGCTAATGTTATGCAGTTCCTGTCCGCGACCACAGGCTTCTTTTTGCTCGTATGTGCACTGCGCTTGAAGGTTAAGCACAACCTGGCAACCTCTGCTGCGCTATCTTTCATATTTGCCACACGTCTGAGCAGCGCAGTGGAACCACCAAATATTATCAAGGCATCTTCGACGACTGGGCGAACTTTTTTGCCGCTGGTTGTAATAGCGGCTCTCGCTTTGGGATCGTCTGTGCAGATAATGAAGTATACAGGGCAGAAGATGTCCCTTGTGACCAGATTAATCCTTGTATCATCCTTGATAAGCTATTGCGTGTGTGGAATCTTTTGGGCTGCTTCGCCAATCAAGATGGCATTTTGGAGACTCTGGCTGCCGCGTCTCGTTTTCTTGATCTTCTTAGGAACGCTGGTTGGTCTCGTTGTCCACACACTACAATCGAAGAGTAAGAATACCACTGGATTAGCAGGACAAGTGCCAACTGAGCATCTCCTCCTATTCTGGCAGCTCGTCCCAGCATTTATGGTAGTGCTGGGACCTACGTCACCACTGACGGTGTTGTGTTTGGTGGTGCAGTACCTAAGCTTTGCAATTGTTGTCACCTGTCGACGGTTCATCAACCCGGTTGCGTTTGGAAATATTACACCATGGGTACTGCTTTGGGCTTCGTGCTCATATCAAGCGTTCTTCACAACAGGCCATGCAAACACATTTACGAGCTTGCAGAACGCCTCAGGTTTTGTAGGGTTTGACATCTTCAACTTTTACGTTGCGGGAACCCTGCTCGGTCTCAATACTTTCGGTTGTTTTGCCCTGGCCGTGTTGGCACTGCCTTGGCTTAACTTGCAACGGCACCAGCCACAGTCTCACACATCGAAAATGCTCCTGGCATTCTCGACCTACTTTTCCTGCAACGCAGCGGTGTCCACACTGTTTGTCGCCTTACAACGAAGACACTTGATGGTGTGGGCCATTTTCGCACCAAAGTTCATCTTCGACGGAGTGGTTCTGTTGGTCATCGAGCTGCTACTCTTAGTTTTCACACCGTTAAATTCGAATCACCACAGTTTAGTGCACGTAGATTAGAAGAATTACTGGAGAAAAAGATTAACTTCTTGACGTTCTAACTCAAATATATTCAATTCCACAAAGTATCACCTCACAGCGTGATCAATGATATCGTTCGACTCACCACCTGTACCGAAGTCACCGGAAGGAAATGCGATTTCGCGAACGCTGTTGCATGAAACCATGACACACTCACGCATATCCGTACCGGAAGCTAAATCAGTAGCCGCTGGTTCCTCAATATAAAATCTCTCTGTTGTTGTTTCCCACGGTGGTGGCGCCAATGGAATGCTCCTTGGAATAGCAATTCCCTCGTTGGCACATATCGCAACAAACTTTTTGAATGAAGTTTCTCGTACGTTGCAGCTCAAACAGATCAAGCATGAATAAACCACCAGCATGCCATCTTCCATCCTCGCGGGGTATTTGGGTGTGAGCAGGGAAAGTGCTCCACAATTTGCACAATTACAGATCACGATACGGCCTCTGTACTGCTGGTACAATCGAGCTACCAATAATTTAAGCACAATCTCCAATGAAGTAATCACTTCAAATTGATAGGCAGCTTCAGCCACGTTAGGCGACCATCGTGGTTGCAACTTCATCGTGATAATTTTGGCTCGACTCGAGTACATCGAAGTACCAACAGCGACAACATCCGGAAGCCACCGTGTAACAGTTATTGGATTCTTGCCATCACTAACAGTAAACCTTTCGATAAATTCTCGAGGCTGCAGGAACGACACCAACATCATATTAATACATTCATTCACATAAACACGGCATGGAACAATTTCCAGATAATGAAAACACTCCTTACCTTCATTTCAACATTAGCTGGGACACCGTCGATCCCGAAGTGAATATCAAGCTCAGCAGCTTCTTTTGCACTCAATAATACTCGGACGTCGACAGTTCGTTCTGGTTTCTATCACATGCCATAGCGTCTTCGTTCGAAAATCTAGTCCAAAAATTGAAGGTGTCAAAACAACGTACCTGATGACTTGCTATCTGCGTTTGTGAGGTGTCGTGTGCAACGAGAAGATCCACATGGTCAATATCATTGCGTTCCCGAACAAGCAATTCCTCCTCTTCAAAATCGCGCATGAAGTCACTTGCTGTGTATTTGCGACTGCGCTTTCGGGACTTTCCTGTATTGGAGTCGTCGCTATCTTCTTCCTCTAATTTATACAACACGCTGTTAGCATCACTAAAACATAACATGTACTGCACGTACCGGTGGTTGTAGTTTCATCTTCGATGAGCTTCCTTTCCTTCTTCTCCTTCGTTACGATGACATCGCGTTGCGTTCTAAAGTAGTCATCAACAGTTTGAATTGTCGTTCGAGCACCCTGAGAATCTTGACTGTTTCCGGGTGGGTTTGATGTGTTCAATTTGTTGTCTGCACTGCGACCGGCAGTATTACTCCAATGCGAGCTTTTCGCCGGCAACGTTAACGGTGGATTTCGTATTTCGACAAAGTGAGCAGGAACATTGGAAGATCGAGGCAAAGATGGATATCCCAATACAAGCTTCGGGTTTTTCACAACAATACCACTTTGGCCACGAACTCTGGGGTACACGTGAGCTTGCACAGACTGTCCCCAAATGCTGCCCTTGGTAGAATTGCCCTCCTTAACACCATCCAAAACTATCAGCATGCGCCGATTTTTCATGCTGCTAAGCTCAGCATCGCTCCAGCGTTGGCCATCGAGCTCAATCGGCTCACCCAAATAGAAAAGCACTTCCCTTCTGTAATCCGGTCGCCGCGCGATCGGGTTAAACTCCATCTTCACGTACATCAGCCTCGACAATTTCGTCAACAGATTTACTCCGGTGATATCGTTAATCAAATTGTGTGAAATATCTAAACGTTCCAGTGCTGTGAGTTTCTCCAGTCCTTTCAATGATGTGATATGGTTCACCGCAAGATCCAGTTCCTTTAAACTTCGCAGCGACTGAATAGGTGGCACTTCCCTCAACTGATTATGACACAAGTTTAGTACTTCCAGCGACTTAGTCGTCACGTTCGCCTCGACTTTATCGATCTGATTCCAGCCCAAATCCAGGGTCCTGATTGCTCTCAATAAGTTCACCGACTCATCCACCACCTGCAACATACAGCAATTTATCTGCAACTTCAGCAACTTTCTCCACGGTTTGTTTTCCTTTGGTGAGATTAGTTCCGTCAACGTCATCATCTCCGTATGCTCGATATGAAGTTCTCTCAGCTGTCCAGCAAAGTAGTGGACATTTTGCAGTGCTGTACTCTCTGTGTTTAGAGCATCAATGACCCTTAAAGAAGGGAAAATCTCCACCTCAATGGGGACTTGTGTATCATTCTTCATCGACTGATGTAGTCTCAGTCTCTGCACCTCACGCAGGATGGTGGACAGCTTGAGCACTTGGATATGCGCGCTGGCCTTAACCTTGAGCTGTAGTTGCGGCTGGATTGTCCACGCCTGCACTACGTGCGTGTCCAGGTCGCGCTTGGGCACTAAAGCGTCATGGAGGCGGAAGGCCAGACGATCCACTTGGGACACACTCAACACGAGGAACTGCTGACCGAGAGTCGGCGCGTGTTGCTGCAGCGTCTCCTCCAGCGCCTTGAGAAAGGTCTCCTCGTCCAGAGAGTCGTCAACAGCAATGCCTTGGTCTACAGGAGCCGCTACAGGAGCGAGCTCTACGGCGCCTAAAAGTGCGCGCACTTCAAGCCGATCCATCCAAAATCTATATTGGACAGGACCCCCTCGCCAGACTTTTGATACGGATTTTCTGTCCAAGAATAACCATAGAAAGGACATTCCTCAGACTGGCAGCCAATCGTGTCGAGCTTTCGCAAGACGGACGAGTTATGGATCGTAAGTTGGACTTGACTAGCGCCGCTACGCGGACGCTGTGTGCGTGGTTAGTCCAAGCAGTCTAACAAAATTGTGATGAACATCAAACG
>NBNE01000284.1:0-27562 GCA_002215365.1 Phytophthora megakarya
GCAATTGATGGCGCAATTGATCCGCTTAACGACGACATCGTTCCCGGCATCGGCGATTTTATAGCTCGCTACAATGACGAATAACAAATACGGAGAGATAGTTAGGCCGCGTGTTGGCAAGATTATACGTGAGGATGCACCCACCAGTACGTTCTTGAAGATCATTAACGGAAGCGGAGACCGCAGCCATACGTCGAAAATATAAGAGCAGTATTTATAATACATCAACCTCCAAAGGTCTATCCACAACGTTTACATGTGTACGCATCCAACTCAGCCATCTCATCGCCTGTCAATTCGAATAATATCCGGCCCCAAAAATATTTCTTCGCCAGAGCTGGTAATAACGTCCTCATCCACGTGATCTGATCTGACTCTTGTTGAGAGAGGACATATATCGTAGTTTTAGCAAAAGACCTATAGCGGCTCGAGACATGGAATCGTGTTCACTACGAAAAGCAACGATGCGCAGTACGCAGCTCTCCGACCAGTGTTTTTGCTCATCGCACAGTTCCACAGACTGCGGTGTGTGTGTCAAGATAACGACAGGGTTCAAAGGTAGCAATATTGGTACATGATGTTCAAGGTGATGGAAATGCATTCGGTAACTGTACGTACGTTCTCTGGATTTTAGTTCAGAGGAACTCCTTGCCATTTATCACCCACCAACTCTGAGTATGGGTGGGTTTGCCGTGAACTTCGTACGAAATGTTTATGAGTCAGAAGTACTAAGCAATAATTTCCGCTGATTGTAACTAGCTTACCGAGTTGGTATCCACGTTTCCAAACGAAGGATGGATAGTCAGGACTCCTGGCTCAACTATCCGGACTCCTGCAACGATGTGAAGTCACATCACTGAAGTGTCCAAAAGAGGTGAGTTGCTACTAAATGGATAGCTGTTTTGGAATCTGACTTCTCGTTTTCTGACGGTGGCAGTACATTTTTGCTTCTCTCTAGGCATGATGCTACGATGTTTCGTGAATTTTGACAGTACGATTGCGTCCTGGTTCTGCGACTAGGATCTTTATGACTCAAGTGGCCGAAAGATCGAGCCCAGATTATTCTGACTTCCTGACTTTGAAAGGAGGCTGTAAATTGGGGTCCAGTACGTCCCTCGTGTGAGCTAACGTGAACAATTGGTGGCTTAACGTGTTTTTACAAAGGGGCCATCATTCTGCATTGATGACTATGTTTAACAAAAAGCAACACCTTGGCCACACGTGATACAATTGGACCGGTAGTTCGCTGAACGATGCCTTCCGTATTCAAAAAGATTTTATAGCTGTTGTTCAGCGTCTGCGACCATTGAATCATGACATTTCTGCAGTCACATATCCGGTAGCGTGGTGGCCAAGTTAGTGGGACCGAAACCGGTACAGATACCAGGGAGAATGGACGTACACATTTTCAGTATTCCCGAGTCTCTGAGCTGGAATCAGAACGTAGAAACTCCGTGGTCAAGAATGTTCTCCTTGCTGGTCTATGGTCTGGGTGCTCTGCTCAGTGGTGTTTGATCCTCCTTTCGCAGCTTATTGGATGTTTGTGGACGGGGTAATCTGTACCTCAGCGATTATTTCAAACAATTCCGCCAAGTTCATTCGCAGTGTACGTGGGCTTACAGCACTAGCACTATGTGCCAATTTTGCTGTGTTTATGTTTCTCCGGGAGTTTGAAATCAAGAACATCGCTGCTTTTGAACCAACATCTATTCCTCTTCGTGCTGAACAAGATATCGAATTTTTCCAGTTATACAACCAAAGGCTGAACTACATGGATGATATTGAAGCAATTCATCGCCACATGAACAACCAAACCAGTGTCACCCAGCGCTACGAAGTTGATCCACACCTTATTGCTTGGTCTGCTGATGTGCTTCGTTACAAGTTCTTGCTGCAGTTCTGACACCAGCATGACCAGTATCGAGCAAAACATCCCAGAAATCGAACAAAAGTAGTCTGTCTAGTGGAAAGTGAAGTTGTTTTCACTGAAAACCATTTTGCAGAAGTTCTACAAAGACAACCTGTTGAACTCACCCATGTTCAACATGTTTGGGGTCGTCGTATGCTTGAACGATTCAACATTGGTATACTTTGCTCATCGTCTGAAGATTCTTGGTGGACACGTGGGTTTCGGTTATGCAAGCTCTTCACTCACAGCGTTATATTCATTTGCTGTATCTCGACATTTTGTATGCATTTGTGCCCAACCGGCTAACTGTTTACTGGGACGAATACCACGGGTGCACTGAAAACTCCCCGCATTGCCATTACATCCATTTCACACGCCTAAAACGTGATGGAATAGAGCCAGTCATGCATGCTATAATGCGAGGCGAACCCGTATAAACTAAACAAGAGGTTGTATTCGCGTTCTATAGGAGAACCATCGACACTAAATAAATATCCAGTAAACAAATTTATCCAGTTCAGTTAACAAACCACCTCTTCTTGTGGACACTTCACGTCCTGTCGAGGCTACCACCTTTTGGTTTTAGTAACATCAAATCGGTATTAGAAATGTTGTAATAAACCGAAACAATGCCGTACTAACCTCATTCTTGATATTTGGACTCTTCAACTCATTGTGGAATACCACGATAGTGCTTCCATTCACTATCGATGTTGCGTATACTTATTTATTAATCCGCATCCCCGACAAAAGCGTAGCTATCTTATGATTCTACGTATTTCTAGATCAACATAATATTCGTGTGGTTAGCGCTAAGTGACAACATGGCCCGTACAAAACTAATATTCGTATAGCACCAGTGACGGCCTCTGCTTCCGTCGTTTGATTCACTGCTACGGGTTATAGTCCTAGGTCTGTGAAAAGTGTGAGTCTGTCAGACTCTGTCTCCAAAGTCGCACGACCCAACGCCAGAAAAGACGTTAGATGTACCACTCGTCGTTTTCAGCAAAACTTGTGCTTGGTCATAATTTTGTGACCCATAAACAATTTGTGAAGGCGAAGCTAAGGTCAATACCAAAGTATGAATTGGTGATAGTTCAACGTACCGGTGTTACTATTGACGCTTTGGACCAATGACAATACTCTCTGAATGTAGTCTCTTCACACCATTATTTCTGTTAACTCGTGCATCCTGTCAGTGAATGCACCTCATCACCTTGAATCCCATATAGCAATAACCTCACCTGAGATATAGCCTTGTGGCGCTGAAATCTTAGACAGACACACATAACACACTCCGTGTGTTAGTGCGACGAGAACGAAACGATTTGGAGCCCTGCGGATTGTGCGCCAATGAACACGCTAGCCATCGTATATCTGCTGATTCAGTGCTGGACGCCAACTAAACACTGGTGTCTGTCCCCTCTCAAAAACAGTCGTGCCAGATCACGTGGTTGAGGACGTTATTACCAGGTGTGGCGAGGAAAATATTTATACGTGTCAGGTAGAACGATCTTATTCAATTTGACAGGCGACAGGATTACTGATGTGCGAGTTATCGTGGATAGACTTTTGGCCCGTATCAAAATAGCAACTGTTCTAGGCACCAATTATAATTGAACTGGTAGGGATACAGCATCAAAGCGCGCTCACTGGTACACAAACAAGCAATGTTGTGTCCTTACATACAATTTTGCCAACACGCGGCCTAAGCATCTCTCCTTATTTGTTATTCGTCATTGTAGCGAGCTATAAAATCGCCGATACCGGGAACGATGTCGTCGTTAAGCGGATCAATTGCGCCATCAATTGCTGCAGTGACGATACGAACCTCTGCTCATCACAAAGACGTCATTTCCAGCAGTCAATGTCTCAGCACCACATCAAACCGTCAAAATGTCAACTCGTAATTTTACGTACGTGGAAATCGACTGCACAACGCAACAATACCTTCCGCAGCACATATAATCGTGATGAGCGTGATGTTGTTCTCGAGAGCACCTACACCAATAAGCGCCTGCAAGAAAAAGAGGCAACATGTTAGATGAATTCCACATTAATATTCCTGTTGAGTTTGCACTGTTGGGTACCTCGATAGCTTTGCACTCACGGCCACCATTTGAACACGTGGCTGTGAATAGCAGGACTTTGTATGACGCGATACGGGCCGGAAGATCCATGCGATCCAGATGCCAATGGTAGCGACCGCTGTTGTCGACTTCCGAACTCACGTGAATGTAACCTACAGAAAACAAAAATTGTTCGTGTGAGCTACACGGTACCAGCGAGATTTCATCGTCTGAAAGCAGAAGGGCACCTTCAGCAGCGTCTACTTCAACCTGGTGAAACAACACGGAGAAAGGATACCCTTCGTCGCCCAATTTCACGCCACACAGTTCATACTGTTGTTCAACACCTGTAGTCACACGACCAGAAGGAGTGGTAACCTCGATTGCACAAACGCCAAGTTGTCCCAACACCTCCTCGATAAGAATCCTTGAACAATATTGCAAACATTGAGTTAGTTTTAGATGCAGAGTCTGATGTCTAAAGTGAAAACACAAACATGATGATGCGTCCGGCGGCGCGACGGAAAGTAGCTGCGTCGGATCTGCGGTCGCGGAGGGTCGTCAGTAGCAACAGCACCGAAGGTGTCCGCATTTCATAGACATGTCTCTCATCGCTTAATAGTTGTTCCGTCGAAGACGCTTTATTTCCACTGTAAAAGGTTTTGCAGAAATCATTAGCAACATTATGAACTCAATACTAATATAGTTTCCAATCTGTCCCGACTTACGCTGGTTGAGGCGCAGGTCGAGCGAGAATTTCGAATCTGTGTTTCTGAATGTGGCACACAGCAGCCCGAGTGACGCCGAACTCTGCTGCGAGAGTGGACTGCTGCTCTCCACCAGCGATACGTTCGATGATCCGACAGCGATCTTCATGACTCAAATAGTGGGGACGTTTACGAGTCGTCTTGGATCCACTGGACGAATTCGATGACGATGGAACTTCTCGTTCTGGTAGCTCAATATTCGTCTTAGGCGCGTTAATTCGAGGTCTCGTCACTGTGTTGTTGGAGTTGGTGCTCGATGGTTTGGTCTCGATATCCGATTGTTGCATCCGATCAAAACCACATTGTGCATCATCGTCGTTCTGCTCGTTGTTCTCAGTACTAACTCCCGTTTCGGTATCTTCACACGAAGACGGAGAAGCTTCACAGTCCATACGCATGGACTCGACTGTTTGTTGGAGATCTGCTGCTCCGCTAGCTTCCAGCACTAGCATTTGGTAAGACAGAGGCTGTCCGAGGTCTCTCGAAGCCGATCCCTTCTCATTGCGGCTGAACATGACGGGGCCGTTTTAATTTTACACGTTGGACTGGACTAAGATATTGTGCAGACATACGCGAAATCACACTTTGGATAGCGTTGGTGGGTTTTTCGGCCAGTAAAGCAGCAAAATCTCAGCGAACAGGCACGCGATTGGTTGTTCGGACCACCCAGGGTCTCCTCGTGAGAGTTCTGCTACCTTTCGCTTTTCTGCTTAGGAATTTGTGCCGCATCTGACGCAATGACTGAGCTAAACATGTTAACCTTGTGGACTTCTGTGTGCCCTTTTCCACCACCTGTCAGGGATAAACATATTCAGTTAACGTGCAACTCGTATGACATCGCGTTGATACTTTTGCTGATTTGGCGACTTTTCTGTGAACGTGAGCGAGTTTCACGGGGCGGCTACAGTTCTCAAGCACATGAGCTTTTCTTCATCGTGATATCTCGTTCTCTCGATCGACTGAGTTCGAGACCATTTTGCTGATTTGGTGACTTTCCTGCGAACGTGAGCGAGTCTCATGGGGCGGCCACGGCTCTCCAATACATTAATTTTTCTTCATCGTGATATCTCGTTCTCTCGATCGACTGAGTTCGAGACTGGATCGCAGGATTGCGTTTTGTCCTGAGGATGAGGACGAAAGCATCACACCATCGAAGAGACTCTTATCATAGGAGATATCGTAGCTATTTTTGCTTAGAACACATCCAAATTCCGCTTTTGCGGAGACTACAGAGGACAACACGTCTTGTCCTGGACAAGATCCATTCAGAAATTCAGAGCCGCTCTATTAGAGATGCCCGCGATCAGTCAACAATGCTGATTGTTAACATTACGTTAGTTGTGCTCGCTACGCATTCTCCATCGATCGTGGATGGCTCCCAGGAAGTGTGTCCTCATATCAAATTGACACGCCCGAAATAGCGGTACGTTGACGTACAATGCAAGAGTCTGTTTCAGAGGACAACATGTTGCTAACCATGCTAAGCTCATATGTTGTGTTTTGCTTCTGTAGATGATGAACAAGGAGGTTGTTGAAGACATGCTAACTGTTAGGGTCGTTCACTTCGAAAATATATACCTGTCGTGAAGATTAGCAGACGAGAAATTGTCCTCGTGGTCCCATCGGTACGCGTCAAATTGAGGTGCAGGTCTACTGTAGACGTAAGTTGTGAATGACCTTTGATCTAACATGTAAATGATGCAGTCCATGGTACAACCTCACAGATATGGCTGCTTTCTGTATTTTATTTTTCTTGGTATATGATCGTCGACTGAATTTTGTCGCTTGCGTTGTATGCAATACGTATCCAGCATAAAGAGTGGTGCCGATGTCGGTCACCACGATTATTGGTGGTTATCTTCATCATCTCGACCCTTGATTCGGTCATAATGGAGCATGGCCTGAAGCATTCATGATCTCAACTGGTGTGTGTTCGTAGTTGTCCTCTGGCATCTCCTGTTGGGATTTATTCTGTCTTGCAAATAGATCAACATGAGCTGATCGTTCCGTGTACGTGGCCAGCTTGAACGCATTGCCATTGGCTCGGTTATTTGATATTTCACACTCAAAATGTTGTGGAAGTATGTTGTCCTACGCGCCTTTTTAGATATCCCCTTGATTACTTATGCAAATTTGCTAATCAAGAAGTGGAAGTGTAATAATAAAGTGAAGCATTCACAAACACTTCGTGTCCGATACGTTACTTACTTTTTGTTCTGTTGCAGCCCAGACATAACAAAGACGACCAATTTCACTACTGCCGATGAATATCCCTCGTAGAGACATGATATCTCTACGAATCGCCGAGGTAAATTGTGCCGTTGTATTAATCAATGTACAAATACCTGTCTCTGCCAGGAGAAATTTATAATAGTTCACATTAAACAACTTTCTTGTAGACATATTCAGTCCTTTACTAGCTAACGTATTCACATCGCTTGTGGTTTCTTTTAAATACAACGTTGTCAAGATTTCAAAACTGGAATTCACCCTTGCAGTTTAGTTACGCACATGGTACTTGATATCATTGTTACTTTTGGAGCGGTGCATGTATGTTTGAATTCGTTTATGCCTATATTGAACAATCTGCAAACCATTCTCGCAGTTTGATCCCTTCTAGTTCGGTGTTGTAGCTCATAACGCAGTATTCAGCCAGCTTCACCCGTGAAAGTGTTGCTTTGGTCCATGATAGTAGCAGGACAGTAACAGATTTGTCGGGTGTATTTGTAAAATTCGTGTTGCTCGAAACCATCACCAATCTAGAGGACCAGAACCATCATTTTCTTGTCACGAAGATGCGCTGGCTCACTTCTCACCACTGGTATACCATTTTCGGCGAATCTATAATAGTTCACCTAACATCGAAAACGCCTTCTAAATCTCAGTACGTGAGTCGTTGTTCCAACCTAGAACCTCTGCATCTCGCACTACATATACCACAACTTTAAGTTGTACGAACCTGCCAATTAAGGGTAGTATATAAAGCCATGCAACAGAGCAGTACACAACAAGAACGATCAACGGACAGACCAACAGCGCATGAGCTGAACCTATCGCGCTGGATCTTGAACCCATTATCTCAAAAACTTGTAGGTTGTAAAGGTTGTCTTGTCAAATTGACGATGCCAATTTCACGAAAGCGTTGTACAGCGTGAGATTTGTTGCTAACGAAGAATGAGAAGTACACATATTATCATACTTGCATACTTGAAAAAGTATGGAAATCTGTATACTATTAGTAGTATGAGAAGTATACATATTATCGTACTTGCATACTTGAAAATGTAAGTATAATTTTACGGGGAGTTAAGATTATCCAATCAGCTTTGACTAATAAATGGACCCTGTCATTTGATTTATTAATAGAGGCTAGTTCACATTTGCATCATTTTGATATTCAAAGTTCATTTTACGGGTTTAACATGCTCTTTAGTCGTTCATTTAGGTGTGGCTGGCACTTCAGTCTTGAAACCATTTCTCAATCCTCTCCTCCGGAATACAGATATGGTACTTGGGGGGAATTAGGTAGTTTTACCCTTCATCTTGCATACTACCATATACTCCAATATTGCACCAGGATAGATCTTCAAGTCCGTAGACAATTGCTTTGTCCACACTGCAAATGTTAACCCTTTGAATATTGACTCTCATGTTACTTACATTCTGCTTGATCGCCCCCAACGTGCGAAAACAGGTTGAACGTAGGACAACCAGACCGGTATTGAACAAAGTATATTCCAGAAATGTTGACTAAATCCTCATAATTAACATATCTACGACGTTCGAATAGATTCAATTTAGCAGTAAAGTATTGACCAGCAAAAAGTTTGTAGCATCAAATTAAACGATGATCGTTGGGATTTTCAAGTCAACCTTCGTTGCGGGCCATACACTTGTCGTCTTGGTCATCTATCGCAGCGATAGATGACCAAGATGCCCTGACCGCCGTTGATAGGAAAGCGTCAAAATCTACTCGTAAAAATCGAACTCTGTTAAACCGTGCAATCCGATAAATAGCGCAACGACATCACCCGGTTTTGAAGAAGCGGAGGCTGTCCTTGATAGTACGCTTGCAGCTCCAGACTATCCATTTGAACGGCACGCCATCCTACAGCCTGGACGATCCCCACAAGTCTGAGATCTGCCGTCCGGTTTCTGACATTTTCGTTGTGCAGTTGTAAATTATGGAGCAACAAACTGCAATTTCACTCTTGGTGCCACGCATGAAACCTTTGCGCGCAGAGCTAACTAGCTAGATGATAGTTAAAGCTACCTGTACACGTTTAACTCCAAGACAATTGGAAAAGCTGTTTTAGCATTTCATTTATTGAAAAATGAGTTTTGAATCCTCAAAATCTAGCACGAGCTTAGTCGCGTCGGACATGAGCAACTGCTGCTATCCACATGCATACTGTAGCAGCTGATAGCCAACTCAGCAACAGATTTGTCGCTTGGTTCGGAATCTGACCTTCAGACTCTCTTAGCTACTGTATGGCAGAGCTTGTTGACTCAAAGCGGACCTCAATCGCCACATCTTTGTTGAAAATCCCTCCGACGTTCCGACCAAAAAGATACATTTGCAGAGAGCATAAAAACTGGCGAAGGGGCTGCCTCGGTGGTCGGTAGGTAGCACAATCCCCTATTTCAGCCCTCACACTTCTATTAGCACGAGGAACAGCAAGATGGCGAGTGCTCGCGTTCCTGTCGTGTCTTGCACCTTCCTCCGCTTCGGTTGTCCCAGTGATCATGCGTTGTTTGCCCCCACTTACACCAGGTGCGTACACAATATCCCGTATTTAACCACCTTTGTTGCAAGTGCATTTGTCCCTAGATTATTTGTTCAATGCGTTAATTTTTGCATCTCTGTGTCTCTATGTCACTTTCAACACAAAAGAAGCAACAAAAAGCGCAATGCAAAGGTATCTTTTGACTTTCCTGCATGTAAAGACTTCGTACGAAGGGTAACATTTGCATTTTTCTATATAGCTGCTCCGTTGTTTTCCACATTGCTGTCCGCGACATGTTCCACGAAGTTACTGTGGTTGCTCGTTGCATTTATTGGTCACTTTCGAGTCTGCACAAGCTGCTGCCGCTGCTAATCAAAACAGCGACTTGCTCGTGTGCGCTCGGTTCGAGTCAACCACAACTTCTGCTATTGCTGGTGTAGGGGATGTAGTCACGGCCATGACACCAGATGAAACGGTTGCTCTTCCTCCAAGTGTGACAACGCTGCCTGGATTAAAACCGAGTGAGAGCGATTGGATACGCGCTGAAAAGGCTGATGACGCGTACCAACGCCAGTTCCCAGAAGTACGTGTATGAGCATTAACTACCTACTCTTGACTTGAGATCGTTGTAATTCGTGATATTTGACAGAACTGTGATGTTTTTATGCTAGAATGTCATAGTTTACGAGTTCAACAACCGTCGCAACCCCATGTGGTACTACAGCTACGAAAGTGGATCTACCAAAGCACAACGCGGGATGAAGCATGTTTTAGCAGCTTATGTTCTTGTGCTTCATTCCGAATCCAAAGTGAGCAACCTACAGCAAGACGATGGTCGAGCTGATGACAGCGGCGTACAACTCGCAACAGTAATCATACGGCACCAATCGCCATCATTCACGATGGTGTCATATCGCCGTCAAAATATTGGATCTGATTCAAAACACCACCATACTACACAGAGCACAACGGATGGATGCTCAACTATTAAAGTGGAAGGTGGTACATTGACTCAATTATCGAAATCACGACCTCCGTTACCAGCTCTAGCTCAGATTATTCAACGTAGTGATCTGATTCACTTTCGTTCGAGGTCTGAAGAAAACAACGTGGCTGTCGATCAGACTCGCAATTCTGAAACCGTGCGGGAAGCTGCGTCGGGGCTACTTCAATACCAAACACAGTCAGAAATGGGCCAATCGGTTCATGATCATCAACAATGCTGTCCTATATGTCAAGAGCAGACAGCGCAGCATTCGCTTCTACACTACCGCAACACAATTGATCTGTTGCAACCTTTGTTAGTGTTGCAAATTTTCATGTGCTCTGTGCCGTTGAGTGCATTTTCGTTCTGCTTTACCGAGTTGGATTCCCGTATCCAGAGAGATTGGTTGGCCAATCTGTCTCCCGTGAGTCGAAACCAGCAAAGTGTCGTTGGGATGGAAGAGGCGGCGCGTATCCTGATGGAAGATGTAACTTCTTCATTTTCACTAGATAATTTTCTGGTTGATGATATGGAGATGACGAGCGTTGAAGAGAACGAAGAAACAATTCTCAGTTCGTGTGCAATTCTGTTAGCTACGACATTTTCAGCAATGGGCTTTCAGTATATTCTTTCTTCGATGATTTCCGCGACTGATATGACTTCACAAAACACCTCCAGAGTTTCGTGCGAGCAGTTTTGTCAATTCGTCAAGGATATCTTTGACGAGCTTGAGCGGTTACTTCCAAGTACTGTAGATACTTCCATCGCCGATTATTCTGAAGATGACAAGTATTCAAAGATTTCGACCCTTGTAGACGAAATTCTTTCGTTGATCTACTCCGAACCAAGATTCCATTCATTACGTGCAGCAGTATCTAAAATATTGCTCCAATGTGATGATTCGTTGGTAATGAAGACCCAGGACCTTTTCGGGTTATTCTCAGCGTACATACAACAGGCTTGTAACGATTTGAACGAATCGAAGGAAGCCGATGATGAACAAAAGGCAGAGCATGTCAATCCGATCTCACCCGCTGAAACTGTGATGAAACACAGTACTTCGACACAAGATACACCAGGTTATCGACACGATTTCAGCTGTTTGAGCATTCAGAGACCTGGAAATAATTGGTGTAAGCGGTGGTTTCTGGACACGTCTACACTATCAATCGTTCCCACTTTCTCAAAACGTGATTCGGGCGACGCAGCATATAATTTTGTATATGGATGCAATTCTTCCCTGCTGGGGACAATGACCTTCTTACAAGCATTGATGGTGGTGGACTTAACACTTATATCATCACAATTAATTGTTGAGTCAGCAATGTCAGAGACGCTACTCCGATTGCCTGCTGTGTCCGGCACAATATTGAAACTAGATGGCACAACTTACGCACTTGAATCGTTTCCAAGTGGCTTACCACTGGGAGTGGCGACAGCAATGTTGGACAATTCTTTGGAGTTGATTGTGTACAAGGGAAAAGTTGCAGGTGATGGACTATCGGTGAATATCGTCTTGACACTGCTGCCGAAATTTCAAACGTGTCAACAAGTCGATGCCCGAAATTCAGCTCCGCTTGTAGTGGCACATAAATTCGATGTCCACATGATCCTGAGTGCCACGGATGACTCACGAAGGAGTAGCTTGTCAGTGTTTGTTGCGGCTTTTGTTGCTAGATTATCGTCTAAACAGCTCGTTGGAGGACCTCTGCACGAAGGATCAGTGACAAAATACTTTACCAATGAAGAATTAGTGGTAGACTGGTCACCAAAACTGGAGATAGGGATGACCTATTTCGCTGTATCCCAAAAACAGACCAACAATTAACGAAACTAATTAAAATAACAAACCTGAAACTGGAATGTTATTGGAAATGCAGTTTATAGTAGGTAGGAAGGGAAACGTGGCAACTATCATTACGGAGTATCTGTTTATTGTAAGTGGAAGAAATTAGTGTGTACGAAATCGTTGTTTCAAATTTGAAGTTTGTCGAATTCTCTTCGTTCCGACTAATTCGAAAAGTGTATACTTACACCTCTGAACATGAGCGAACCTTGAATGTGTATACGTTCGCACCACTCATAGTTTACGTGAATATGAAGACTAGACCGACAAGCCTTGTAGATTTTACTTATGCATGGTTACAGAAAGTTTCCTTTTACTTATACTGTAGTTGCCAATATCCTGGCAATGCATTCTTTTGACCGAATGTGAAAAGCAATTTTTCCGTTTAGAAGTTACGAGATCCAGGACAAGGACATGCATGACCCACCCATCTGATAACCTCAATGCCTCGCAACACTGTTCTACAGCTACCATGTGAAGTTCCTTCTACAACCATCGATGGACCGGTGATCAAGTTAACCGGACGTGCACTCCACAACAAAAAGTGCGATGACCGGCGCCACACCCGTCGCATCGCAGTATGGTGCACTCACGATTGCAGAGGCCGTTGTGATGTTGACGTATCTGTCCGCATAGGTAGTGTTTTTGCTGTAGAGGATGCAATCATCGCAAAAGCCATACAGGGCGGAAAAGCAACCAACCAGGTGCTCCGTATTCGAACTCGCTTGGAGACACTTTTCTCTGCGAGATTATTTAGCGTGATACCGTAAGTCTCGATACAGTAGTCGAGCCCCCTCTTAAGCCAGGAATTTCACGCGGGCAGCTACCCCTTCTTGTCGTGAAACAACCTCTCCGTAGGGAGTCTTGATATGAGGTATATGCCGAGCTACTTAGCTGTCTAATTGGACAAGATAGACGTCGTAGTACGCGCTCCATCCCATGGATCCTGAGAGGAATCACGATGACCACCTCATCGCCAAAGCCATCAGACATGCGCGAATGGATTCACCAATTACAGGACGGCCCGTTCACGTTTCCATTGGTCACGTAGTTACGCTTTTTACGTGGATGGTGGGCGATCCTCCCACCAGCATTATTCTCGTTTCTCGGACGACCCCTCGAGGCCGTTCCTGGACCGTGGTAACATGGCAACACCAGAAACAGGCATGACTTGTGCGTCGCTGGATGCTCCGACGTTAACCCACGGTGATCCGAACGACGATGTCGCTGAGAACGGATTCATCAACCTCCTAACTATGTCGCCTCACAACGTCCACCAAAACATAGTAGAACAGCCGCCGTACCAGACAATAACCTTTTCAAGACCCAGCAACACGATCAATCTTGCTAGGACTATCGTTCAGAAACAGGCATGACTTGTGCTTCGCTGGATGCTCCGACGTTAGCCCACGGTGATCCGAACGACGATGTCTCTGAGCACGGATTCATCAACCTCCTAACTATGCGGCCTCACAACGTCCACCAAAACGTAATAGAACAGCCGCCGTGCCAGACAACAACCTTTTCAAGACCCAGCAACACGATCAATCTTGCTAGGACTATCGTCAAAAGTTGAATAGCTAGCTGTTTACCGTGATCAATAGAAGACTATGCAAGCGGGCGAATCTCCGAGTCGCAAAGAAAGCCAAGACAGACCCTGAAACAGACAATGCAGTGAATTAGCTACCTTTGGAGACGCCACGGTGAGGCAGGCGCGGCTGGCCTATATGGCGAGTGTCTCGGACTTCGTAGCCCAACCCGCGCGCAGGAAGCAGTACATAACGCCATCACTTCTCCTAAATATGCAGGTACGACTCCTGACACATTTATTAACCATGCTCGTGTGGTGAAGTGGATCAAGATTTTCACGTGAATAAGACCAAGTGATACAAGTACGCCTCCTGACACATTTATTAACCATGCTCGCAATTCCACAGCAACGAACGTTCTACCCTATCCGGCTGTCGTGAGCCAAATTTACGAATTTTTGTGTGAAGCCTGCAGCCTCTTGGTTCTCCACTTTGATGGCTTCTGTTACCATGCGTAAATGGCCGAGGTCGAGAAGAAGAAGGTTCGCCTGCAATATTGCTCGCCAACATTGGCCATCCCTCAGCCTATGCAGTCTCCCCAGTGTTAAGATCTGGTGGAAGCGTTATCTGTAAGCAAGTCATTCGCAGGGGAAGTTTTCGAGGAATCAACTCACACACTAGTATCAACAGTAAAGAACGTTTGCGATGATCTCCAGGAACTAGCTTCATCGTCGATTCTAGAGGTGAAATCCTTCGTATTCAGGTTTAGCAAGGTGTTCGGAGCGTATCAACTCGCAGTTGTACAGGATCTAACCTAAGGTGGAACAACTCGATTCCACGTTAAGAAGAGGTGCTAGATCCAGGACGGAGAATTTGATAGCATGTCGATGATATTAGCAAAAACTACCAAGGGTGGAACGTCCCAGCATCCGTTACATTGTCATCCAATCACCAGTCGGACAGCTAACGTTACCATCGGCAAGCGACACTCGACGTCTCTAAAGGAGAAGATACTACAAAAGGTTCTACACAACATCCCTTGTCTGAATGATTTCCAACTCTGACTGATGCCGATCTCAATACTAAACTGCCCGTCGACCACACCGGACAAACGTACCAAATCATTCCTCGCACATTTCGTTTATACGGACCTACATCAGGTGGTACGACAGTACGTAGAGGATCGTTTGGAAGGTTCGAGACCAAGTACGAGAACAACTGCCTATCACATTGGAATGTCGGTTGTCGTTCACTTGTAACTCCATCCGTTGTTCGACAAGTAACGCAGCTCATCCATGATCGTCTACGGCACAAAGTGTACCTGTGGACAGTGCACGGGCTTGCGTCATGTCGGTCTTTGATGTTCGATCACCCAAAAACCCTGTAGATTCGACTGACGCGAGTTGTATGGATAAACTGCCCAGCCATTGTCAGAGGTAGTAAAACGTGCACAGTTATTTCTGTCGGATGTTATTTGGTTATGGAGGACAATGTGGATCATGTCCACAGCCTAAGCGTCTATCTCAAAATATGTCCCGCGCTGCTGCTCGTCTGCGATGCTCCTCATCAGTGCCGTTCTTATATGAACCGCAGACCTGTGGTTGGTAAATCTCGTAGTACAAGTTACGGTATCGTAGAACGCGTGCTTTACACCATTCGCTGCCGTGGTCAGCAATGTGTCGAGCTTGTCGTACCCGTGAAGGATCCATGTGAGGTGGTCGCACAATAGAGCTTTAACAGTAGTTAAGCGGTTGACAAACCTTTCTGCTGTGTGGTGAAAGCAAGACCAGTCCATTGAAGCCAGAGTGATTAACTATTTATCTATCTGAATGACGCGTCCGCAAATACGTTGTCACCTCAGGAAAACCTTCCTGTTATGACGTCGGCACACCAGAGTTCCGATTTGCGTTCTGACAGGTGACGTGCAGACGGCATTCCGCCGCCTGCATGTCCGTGAGTTGGTGAGTCCGTATTTTGCTGGATGAATTGCAAGGGAAAATCTCCCTGTGATCGGTTTGGCCCTGTCATTTGGCTGGGGGTGGTCACCAGGTCATTACGGTGTATTTCGGAGACGTGACCACATTTTTGGTCAGACGCAAAAGGTCGAGCTCTCTAGACTCATCCGATCTGGGCAGAGAGATATTCCTCTGCTTTACGTGGGTTGACTATCGCGTATTGGTCGATGCTGACCTTGGTATCAGACTCCAAGCGTGCTAAAGTGCTTTATGTTTGCCAGTGGTTGCCAATTTAGGACCTCGCGCGATTAAGCCAAACAAGCTTTCTGTATGGACAACGAAAATCACGGCTCTCGGTCTGGACTGGAACACTGAAGCCATGAATGTTTTCATGCCTTTGACAAAATTCAAAACCCGAGCAGCGCGTTCACACAAAATCGATTTCAATGACGACAACAAGAATGGCGCTGGAACAGTTACTTTGATGCCTCAGATGTATATGTACGTGTATTCGGCCTGCATCCCCATTCTCTCAAAGACTAGCAACATTGCACCGAGCAACTCCACGTGAAGCAACAGTCAGAATGACGCTGGAGGCTCGACCCGATTTACTCTTGTTTTCACACGTGATCCAACACGTTAATCACCGCAGTTTACCTTTGGATACATTTGAATCACTGTATTGGGGTCCGACAAGGCTGAGCCGGGAATCTGTACACAAATGCAAAACATGCGCTGAAGGGCCTACGCTGACGACTTCAGACGGGTTGATAGTACATCCAACCTCGGTGAAATTCACAACATTTAGCTTTCTGGGGCTCTCAAGATGTCACAGTGATTCGCGAGGATACGCACATTCGTCTACACGGGCCAAACCAATGATGACGACGATATAGCTTTTCAGTATGCATTCATGGGTCATCGAAAATTTGGGATCATCATGAACGTCAAGTAAACGTAAGCATGGTTCGGGGTTCACGTAACATTTGAGTGGTCGTACGGCCAGAAACCTGATAACTGGGCATCGGTCGCTCTTAAACAACAAACTCAAACTGGCGTTCAAGTCATCGGGATGAAGCACAGAGTAGGTGTGCTCCTTACTACAAGTACTGCCTGTACGAGAGTAGAAACATGTTATTGCCTACTTTGACCTGTGAGGATGTACTTGCAATTCAAACTAGAGTAACGAAACTGCATGTGGTGTGCCATTACCGTTTTGTAACAGAATTCATAAATCTGTCGCTTTTTTCGCCTTAGCAATCTATATCCTGTTGACGTTAACAGATGCTTCATCTAACGTGTTAACGCTCTCGTGAATGGGTTGGCTGTTGCGTTCATCGGCTTGTTGTCGCAATTGAGCTCATTCTTCCACATGTTCCAGTGCAAGAGCCGTGCAAACTGTAATTCCATTATCTGTGGATTTAGAGTTTGTATTTCAAGTTCCAATTAGTTTGAAAATCGGTTTGTGAATAAAATGATAGTCATTCGCTCATTACGCATTTTTAACACAGCAGATCAAAACCAGAAACGATGACAGGTAAATAAACGAAAATATTATGAATGGAATGACATCGTATTTGACTCGACCAATGTAAGCGGAACTACATTCGGACTATTATTCATATTTTCGCTTACCAACTACATCTGCGTATCACCCGAACCCTCATAACCGTTGTTGTGACGTGGAAGGTTGTTGGAGACGGACCAGTGCAAGCGACAGTACTCGGTAAGGGTCAGGACAAGGAAACCAGCTCGTCAGATTCCCAACAAAGCTTAATTCTTCAATTTATTCTACATTTGGACCACTAGTGCACAAGTAAGACTGGGTTTTAACAGATTTAGTCTTGAAATTTCTATCCTATTCGCTATGACGCCACGCCGGTCCCCCCGCAGTGCCGCTCGGAGTGATGACCAAGAGCAAACACCCTCCTAGCCCCAGCAAGTAACGCCAACCACTTTATCTGCTCCTCTGGCAACGGCAGTGCCGGCTCAGAGGAGGGGACAGGGGTCAAATGGATATAGAGCGGTGGGTGCTCGAGAGTGACTGTTAGCTTCGGTTCAGGGTCGTGCTGCAGCTTAAGAACACCGGAAACCCGCTCCCGGTCGAGCCACCACACGTGGCGGTAGCCACACGAATTCTTCCCCGGACCCCCTTCTGTGCACCCCGGACCGCCGACTGTCCTTTCCCAAGATGAATATTGAGGACGTGACCACGACTAAGTGGCCGCGACGTTGTCGTCGGCGCCCAACCAAGGCCCCCGCATGGAGACCGCAGTCTCGCGTCATCTATCTCGAACCGCAGCCAGAACCAACCATCCGTCTTCCAGTTCCTGACACCTACGCTGCGACTCCCCTCAACGTCGAAGTTAGTGGGCTGGGTCCGTATGTTGCTACGCTACCTATGGGAGGAAGTCCCAGTAGGAAAATCATTACTGTGAACTTCTTTCTGGTTTCGTTGCGTCCGGTACATATGGCTCTGAAATCCGGCGATGGTTGAAAACGATTCTCGACCAATTATCCGGCGTTTAGATAATTAACGGCCACCGCTGGTCCGATATTCAATACCGGAGACTTTTGGAAGCGTCGCTGTGAAGTGACGCCGCCGATTGGTTTTCTGAAATAAGGTCTACGCTCTCGGACCTGACGTTGCAGACAGCCAGCAAACTGCTGGTGGAGAAGTACAAGAGGAGTCTTCCGGAACAGGAGCTTATCAACCGCATAATGGCTGAGCCAAAGCGCCACCAAGAAACATACCAGGAGTACGCACAGCGGCTGCTTAACATGGTCGACTCACTACCCCGTGGGTTAGCTGTAGATGCAAATGGCCGTCAAGCACTTCATACTTTCATCAAGCGCACGTATTACAAGTATACATACGAACTGAAGTCATTTGTCGATAGACTTCCCTCTGCAATGCTCACTACCCAGAAACCGCAGATGTTAGTTGACCTTTATCGTACCTGGCCGAAAGTGAAGGTCGTTTACATGCTACTTCTGGCAACCTAAAACGCGAAAGGCCAAGTGTCGAACCCAGTAGCCACACGCATACCAGAATTCCCGAAACGTCGCCTGCAGAAGACTCCTCCAAACGAGTATCGATCGTAGAGCACAATCCCAAGATGGCGTGCAACAGCGGTGGACCCTGACGGAAGGTCTCCGCTGTAAACACACAACACGTTATCGCAGTAGTCAAAATGAACTCGCTGAACGAACTATAATAAATTTGACGGAAATGGCCGCTGCCATGTTGCTCGGCAGCAGCCGTCCTCATTATTTGTAGGAGGACGCGCTACAGCGCGTCGGCCGTCTATATCTGGAATCGTGTGCCAAAGCGCGGTGCTTCAATTACCCCACACGAACGTTTGCTCGAGACGAAGCCCTCTCTCGCACGAATACCCATCTTTGATCAGACCGTTGTAGTGAAGACCCCGGAGCCCATTCAACGCAACCTTTTCCGGTTCGCCGGTCGTGGAAACATCGATGGTTTTATCGGTTTTACTGATGAAATCCGTGGGTATCGAGTCTATGTACCTGGTCATTGTCGAATGATCAAGGAATGGACGGACGTGATTCTGTTAGATACTATGCTAGTGAACACAATTCGACTCGAGGACGATCAAGGTCCACCTTCCGAGGAGACCGAAGAAGCTGAACCCGACGCTAACCAACCGCATACATCGCCTGTAGTAGACGCTGCTTCAAAACTTCGCGACACCAGTAGTGGTCGAAAACGTGAACGGCACATCAGATTTGACAAGCGGCGACGATCTGAACGAATTTCATCTCAGAACATCGGTCCTGCATTTCTCTGTCTAGTCGAGGACATCCGAAAGCCTCTGTCACTAACGAAAGCAAAGAATTCACCACAGTGACCTTTCAGGGAGAAGGCCGTGCGAAATCAAGGCACTCCAAGATAACCCCACCTTTATCCTCGTTGTCCCACCACCAGGTGCACACGTGCTTGCAAACACCGTCCAATTTCGCGTCAAAATTGGCCCGACCAGCGAAATTGTGCTGTACAAAGCACGGGTTTGCGCACAAGGCGACATACAAATATATTTGCTGGCCTCCGTGAAGACGCACGCACCAGTGGCTGGTCTGATCTGCGTGCGAATTTCTTCGTCTTAGTTGTTAAACTCAAGGTCAAAATGCGTCATGACGCGTCGGCTGCTTACCTAAAAGCGAAGCGTCGCTCAAGGAAATAATCTACATGTACCAGGTAAAAGACTTTGAAGCTCAAGGACACGACAAGAAAGTATGCCGGCTCCAGATAGCTCTGTACAGCCTCATGCAAGATGGTCGCGATTGGAACAAAAAATCGACGCGTATCTTAAAAGTTACGGGTTACAGTTCACAAAAGGTGACGAATATCTGTGCTTATCACTCGTACTAACCATTGCTGCTAGTGTGTTTGTACGTGGATGTTTTACCAATGGCCCACCCCAGCGACAGCGAAGTCCTCCGGCCGATGGTAGCGCTCAGCAGGGAATACAACGTTAAAGATTTGGGTCAACTAGCTCAGGTTCTTGGCGTTCGTGTCAAACAAGGTGGTACAGGCCAGATTTTATTATCGCGATCGCCCTACATTGATGACGTTCTTCACCGCATTGCAATGTGATCATCGCGGCTAATGCCAACTCCAATGGTCCCCAACACAAGATTCGACCATATGGTTACCCCGGTTTCCGACTCGGAGACGAACAGAATGAGCCCAGTGACATTTCGCAAAATCGTCGGCAGCCTGTTGTACTTTGCTCGCGCTTCCCGTACCAATATTGCTTGTGAAGTGAATCAGCTTTCCCGTCATTGTGCCAAGTCACGGAAGATTGCGTGGATAGCTGCCAAGCATGTACTCCACTATTTATCTGGGACTCAAGACACGAAGTTGAAGCTTAACCCAACTCGCGACGCAATTGACCTCATCACCGACACCTACTTTGGCTATGACCGCGTGGATCGAAAGTCGGTATAAGGATTGTTGTATTCCTGTTTGGAGCACCTGTGGTGTGGGAAGCAAACGGTTGTGGCCCAATCCAGAACAGCTGCCGGGTTTACTGCAACTAACAATGGCATTCAACATGCGGGCTGGGTCAAACTCATTGTAGACGAGATTCTACACGGCCATCGACCTCCTCCCAATCTCGTGTTATAAATCGACACCGTCCCTCCACTACATCGTATCAAGCGCGAAGGATCCTCCAATGCACAAAACGCGGTGGATATCCTCTTTCATGCTGTCAAGGACGCGTGATACAATGGCAACATGGCGCTAAAATACATCCCGACTGGTTAAAATCCAGCCGACTTGCTGGCAAAGTCCCTAGATCATGCTCAACATGGCCACAAGTGAGGTCTTTGCGGCGTGATTCAAAAGCACTCTGGTGACGATCCGAGATGCTGCGCTTGCGGGGGGGGGTGTTGGATGCGGACCAGTGCAAACGTCAGTACTCGGTAAGAGTGAGGACAAAGAACTCAGCTTGGAAGATTCTCAACGAAGCTTAATTCCTCAATTCATTCTGCATTTGAACCTCTAGTACACAAGTAAGATCGAGTTTCAACAAAGACCATCGAGAATCGTTTGGTGGCAGCGTTGCTTCCGATGACGATACTTTTCTTGAAACAGACGACGCGTTCTAGCCTTTTTTTATTGGCGATAGGTAGCAGACAATCCTCACGTTGCGCATATTCTTCAGCGTTGACCTGCTGTAGCTGGTTCTTGTCGCTGTGAAATTTCGTGAGATTCACACAAACCTGTACGATGTCGTAGCGCGCTTCCTTCCAGTGGTACCTGCCGGCACAAACGCGTCAAAGCATAGAAAGACGACCAAAGAAGTTCTCAACGATCACACGATTGCTCGATATGTCGTCATTGCTCCGACACGATGTCGGTGAAAACGTTTCGTGTAGGAGATGTATAGCGTAACCAGAATCGGATGGTCAACCATGATCTAGGGACCTCCAGAATTTGGACATTCAGGATGACAAGTCACCCTGAATGGACGTGTGGCCTTGTGTTATCCCTGTCGGTTCGATTGATCCGGCGGAAAAGTTATTTCACCGGGGAGTTGTCCAGGATAAATGTGTTCCAGTATGTGGGATGCTACCGACAATTCAGGATCGCGCACTGGTCACAACTGGGGGGAGGTTAGTAGAACACGAGGGGAGTTCTCAACCTAGACTAACCTAAATATGCAGAGTTCAATATACGTCAATAATATGTAACCGTTCTTATTCTTTCGGACCCATGAACGATGGGCTCACCAGTCTCACTTAGAGCAACACATCCAGGATGCTGGTCAATCCTGGATGCACTTTTTTCTCACGCGCACCACCCTGAATTCCAGGGACTTCTTGTCAATCAAATACACTTCCTTTCACTTCTTAGCAATTCTCAATACAAAATCCAGAGCAAACATCCTGAATCGCAGTCGTTAATATGAAATGCGGGTGCTTACTCACGCGAATACCCTGCAACTGGAATATGGAATAGTCAGGATCAACCCAAACCGCACGATCGGTCTTGACCCCCTGCTAACAGGAACCAGAAACTTGTTGAGAGTTCACACAACGTACTCGTGCGTTGATGTGGCCTTAGTGGTCCACAGCTCGGACTCCTCAGCGCGTTCAGTAAAGCAGCTTATCCTCACTTAACTCTTCTACGGCAAATTGAATTCTTAAGGTCTTACGATCTTCTGTCTTCTTGGGATCTTCTTCTTGATTCTCTTCATACACTCATCAATGAAGGCGGTGCTTGCAGATCTTGACTTCTTGACTTCAGTATGGGAAATTAACCTACGGTTAGACACATCACATGTCAACGGTACCCGCACGCCTTGCGTGTCAGTTCATGTCGTTACGTCGTCGCGAGCCGACCTGTGTGGACCTTGATCCTGAGTGTTTCCATCCAGGGTGTCTTGACTTCAGTATGGGAAATTAACCTACGGTTAGACACATCACATATCAAGGGTACCCGCACGCCTTGCGTGTCAGTTCATGTGGCGAGCCAACCTATGTGGACCTTGATCCTGAGTGTTTCCATCCATGGCGGCTTCATCCTGGATGGCTGGTGCCTGGATCCTTGTAAATACTCCACACTCGCCCCTCGACCACGTCTGCGCTCGGGTATCCAGGGCGGACCCTCGTCAATCCTGAATGTCCTTCATCATCTTGGTTAATCCTGGTGATCATTAGTCACACATCACTTGGTGGCACTTCCGGGACACTTGTTGACATATTCGTAGTCGGAATTGGTTGTTGCGACTCCAGGGTGGCTCAAGTCAGCACAGGCGGCTGCCCGAGATATGTTCTTCAGAGCGCTCTTCTACCTTCCTGGGGTACCTGTCGTCAGGGTATCGGTGGCTCGGACCGAGTGGTTCACTTCATCCTGGATGATTGTCAATCCTGGATGATCTTTTACCCTGGATGGATATTAATCCTGGGTGGTCATCTATCCTGGACGACCATTTGTCATGGATAACCATTTCCGAGCGTGTGGTCCCTTCCTTGAGCACACACCTGCCAGCTCCTTCTCCATCTAGAACTGCCTCTCTCCATGTCTCACGCAGGTATTAGCTTTGAACTCATTCATCATGACCAATCACCGCATCATTTCACTTCCTCGTCTCTCCACCTTTCAAAATTGTAATCCACATCGCCACAGCACTGCTGTTCCACTCTAGAGAGTTCCCACCCTTTTTCGGGTGGATGCAGAGCTTTTACTCGGCGAGAACTTGGTATCTTTTGTCGGTTAGTACAGTTCCCTCGTTGCAAAAACTGGGTCGGAGGGGACCTTCGACAGCAATGGTCTGATCGGCATCTGTCCTTGTTGAAGTCGTGAAACTCACTGTTGTTTCAGAAAATCGGGAGTGTTTCTGCGACCAGGGTTGCTGCGGTTAATCACATGCTTACGGAGTTACCGATACCTCAACTTTAGGACCATTGAATTTGTGTCTACCACTCTAGAAAGGCAGGACATGGTTGCGATTCGCCTACTGATAGGTCACATCTGTCACATAGAGTGGACATGGGAAATGTGAAAGATGTTGGGGTTCGTGACGTCTTGCTTCATGACTGATTACTGCATATTTTGTATACTACTGGAACAAAATGTAGTAAACATAGAAGTTAAAGAAGGACTGTATCGTACAACAAAAGATGAGTGTCTATGAAGATAGCCACAGTACCATCCTGTATGTAGAACAAACACATCAAGCTTTACACTACCATAAAAGACAGTTCAAATTCGCATGAAGACAATCTTGCGTCGGCTACCACAGATAATTCATTTATCTAGCGATTTGTTGTTTTCAAAACGATAACGACCGTGTCACCGCCAAACTGCTACTCAGGCCAACTGCAAAACGAACATCACGTTACTTCGGTAGAGGTTGTAGTTGTTGTTCAAATTTGTGTTGATGGACTCAGTGACCAAGGTATTAACAAATACCGTTATTACATCTTCTTTAAATGTTAGTAACGGTATTACCAGTTTGTGTAATGTTATTGTGGCAGAGAATAACCCCTTATGACAACATAGAAGTTAACGAAATGACCGAATCGGAATCCACATACATCTAATCCCTGTATACCGAAAACGCATCCTTCGTAAAAGACGATCTTACGTTAAATTGCGCTACCAATGACAGTCATGTTCCCGAGACCGAGTACGACCATGCAGAGCGACAATCACACCTCGGTTTGCCATCTCGTCGCATGTGGCGTGAGTTCGATTACACGGTACCTAAATAGGTGTACCCAGGAAAGCAACACCTGGAAGTCATCTGTTAACGCTGTTCAAAGTCATTCATCACGTACTGCCCAAACGAAACATGGTTCTGACACATTGTCCACCAATGCCCACACGTTCCAGTCGTTATTCGAACCAAGTTTGCCTATTTTCTCGGAAACGAATGCAGCGATAAAGCCTAGATGTAGCCATTTCTATACAATTATGGACGGTGGATATACAAGGTGATCCCTGTCAAACACGAACCTTTCAGAAAAACGGAGAAAAAAGAAGTTTACAGCTCATTTGCTGCTTCTTTCTACTCATCGAGAATTCCATTCGGAGAGATTGAGAAGCAGGTCATGCGTGTCATTTAACTCAAGTATCGACCAGGAATGTCACATGCTTCGTGACATGATTTAGCGATAATATTGCCGGATGTGGTGAGGACAGAAGAGTGGGAGAACGTTAAAGTGGTGCTGGCTGGAAAGTCCATAGTCAAAGAGATGTTTGTACACACTGAACAATATATAACAAAATTTATGAAGGTTATTGAGAAGTTGAGGACTATTTGAAGTTGATCTCGGTTTTGCATGCGTAGACGTGAACAAAGTACAACTGCGTAGAACCAGCCTAAGTGTGCGACCAAATCCTGTGATAGCTGCTTTCCTCTATCGGAGATTATTGTCGCTAAAGTTATCGTCAAAGCTGTGGTCAAGTCACTGTTATTTTGCATCTAACTCTTCGTTAGATACAGTATTGGCCTTGTTGACATTTTTCACATATTTGTAAAACGAAAGCGAGCTTCTAGATGTGAGCCGGCTTAGGCCGATTACGTCGTTTAATTTGAATGAAGGTGTGCGTACTCCATGAACGTTCATCGACCGACGACGGAGTTGGAATGGATAGGACTCGCGTAGGAAGTTTACGAAGATTGGAAAATCTAGCTCCCCTCGACAGCCACCCATCGAGAGAATGGTATAAAGCGTGATCCTATTTTGCTAGTGCCCACCTGCCCTTCATGCGCGTATATCTCATCCCATTGTCTCAAATAGCTCGTTCTGCCACGTCTAGAGATGATATCAACGAATACGCCTCCGTTCACCTCATCAGATTCCATGGGAAAGACACAATGATTAAAAGGTCTCTGAAAATAGTGGCAGGTCATCATCGACACGCAGCAACGCAGCAACCAATCATTTCAAGAACTTCACAAATGTCTTAATAACAGGATATATCAAGCGTAAATCGGGACTCGCTCTCATTCAAAAACTATTGTCCCTTCGACATACGCTCCGCATATTTGCGTTTTGCCTCAGAAGGCTTATAGCGGTCCAACCATCGTTCATTTATAAAAAAAGTATGAAGTACTTCCTCGTTCCAGGTAACGCTGGCTTTGTAATTGGTACTAGAGTACCAACAAGAAAACATCGGAATTAGCAGCGTTACAACATTGACACACACCTATTTTCCTTTGTTGTGCTTCTCAAAAATAATAAAACAGTGCGGGGCTCTTCCAAATAACTTCGTCATCGGTGCACAGCTTTCTAGAACATTCCCGATATACTGGGTTGTAAACATGTCCATCAACAAAATATTTAATTTGTACGCAACGCCTCCATTGTACACCAGCTCCGGGATTTTGTCCACCAGCAACTCCCACGCCTTACACGCCGTTGGTGACGACAGGACACACTGAACATGGTCCAACCATTGCACCTTACACCAAGAACTCCACACAGAATACTCTAAGGTACAAATATTCAAGTGCCACCTAATATTGTTCGTAGTGCTACTCGAAGATTTCATCGACACACAGAACCTCCGCTCACACTGGTAATTTGAGCTGGTGCACAATTCTCGCGTGCAGATGAATATCGTTTATTGGTCGAACTGGGTGTACGAGAAGCTGAATCTACCAGAACGGATAATGTTATTTTTTGAAAGAGTGCTTGACACTTCATATGTGCTCGTGGATCTCGAAACTGGCCAAGCGATTCTTGTCATGGAGCTACATTCGGTTCAAATGCGCTAATAAATACCCAACAATTGAATTAATCACAGAATTTTGGTTACATCGCAGGTACCATGTTCCAGATGCAGTCAATACAAGAACCAGTAGTAAGTGGCTCAGGTAGCCAGGATACGGACAAAATATAAAGGCGTCCAATCACTCTGTCCGCGCTTCCAGGGCAGCCTTGACCTCCACAGAGCCAAATTGCCAACTGACAGCGGGAAGCCGTTGTCGGCCCCCCACTCACTTTCGAATTGGTCGACCCGAATCGACCCCTAAGCCACCCCCACAATGTCCAGACGTCTCACGCCGGAAGAGGCAGAACGCATTATCGGTTCCCCTTGAGGCGGCCCTGGCACGCGAAGTGCAAGTGTGCACAGTCAACGCTCATGACATCCAGAGGGACTTCTGGCGCACAATGCGCTCCAGGCTACGGGTCAACACCCAGTCACAGGGATTGGGCAGGGATTGGAGCACTTGGACTAGCTTGTACAGGCTGTCATCGGCGGCCGATCCGACATCGGCCTGTCTGGCATGGTCCTTGTGCTGCCCGCTCCAGCCACCACCACCACTGTTCATCCACGGGTCGTCCCTGTTCTCGAGAAGCCGCTATCTTCCAACGAGCCCACGACTTCTGTGGTCGTTCCGACGGAGCCCTATGAGACTTCGGCACAAACACCCTCAAAGCGTGGCGCACCGGAGCTTAAGGGGGCCGCGTCTAAAAAACCAAAAGCGGTCTTGTGCTCCAAATTTTGAGCGCGAGTAAAAAAGGACGGGTACCGCCCCATTAGGTGTATGGAAGGGTAGCCACTTCGGATTTAGCTATGGACGGCTCAAGTGGCGTAGGCGGCGGAGTGGAAATTGTTAGTGGCGCGAGCAGGTGCTTTACGAGTGGCAACGGCAGCGTGTCGGTACAGGGGCGACGTTACGGTGAGCACTGGTGACACCATTGGCGCTTCTGTGTTGTGAGCACTGGTGACAATGCTAGTGGGTCGATTTTGGTGCGGTCCGGCGACGCGCACTCCAGTGGCACAGT
>NBNE01000285.1:692-27517 GCA_002215365.1 Phytophthora megakarya
TCGGGTACACAAGGTGAGCAAGACACAAGCCAGATCACGGATCATCGGAGGACCCCCTTCGTTAGTCGGTGTCCGGGCGCAAGTGGTATCGGGAACCGCGATCACAAGATTTTCACGGATTCCGCTTCTCCACAGATTCCCAAGACTCCAATGTGGCTCAAGGAAGTTGCTGAGCTTGATGCTCGCGAGACATGGCGCAACTATTGGTTGGATTGCCCGGAGAAGCATCCCTACAATACGACTTCCTATTCGTGCAACCCTGATCGTCCGCTCTTCGTTCCTGTTGGTAATTCTTTTGCTTCTGTCGGTCCTCTCATTGTCCGTGATCCAGCTCGCACAAGCGCAGAAATCGTCGGCGGTTGGGAGCAGACTTTCCAAGGTTCGCCTCCGGTTGTGGAGACGTTGATTGCATATGATCCTACTCCCGAAGACTTGGTCGAACCCGCGGATCCTCCCGAGTTGTTGCTGCTTGGTCGTCTTATGAATCTCACTAAGGATACTAATTTACCCAGGACGGTGAGGACCCAGCACCGACTTCTCGTGAAGAGGACGATGATGTTTCCGAAGAAGAAGAGTCGGAACAGGAGGAGATTGAAGAGCCTCCTCCTGTAATTGAGGACGAAGACGAAGATTCGTCTACCCAGATCATTTGAATTTTGCCATCTTGTTCAAGCTCGTAGTTCGGAGTAGTGAGTTATCGATTTGAATAACGTTTTCTTTCTTAATTCCACTTTCCGCTTAACCTTTGCGTTCATCAGTCATATCATATAAATTATACAAATTTGATGCAGTAGCATTTTTTCGTCTGTGCGTTCTGGGCTGCATTGCCCGAGACTTCAGATCATTCCATGGGCTGGCATGGCGGCTAGTTTTCGCCCGCCACTTGAATCATCTGGAAGCGGTATTCACTCTTTTTCCGCTGCAAGTAGTCATAAAGGATCCCACCGCAGGAGAGATGTGACGCCGGCTCCCATGTTGGTTCGTCATACCCGACCCACTTTACTTTGAATTCTCTCACCGACTTCTCGGTACTGGTTTGAAGTGGTCTTCGGTCATCCAAGATGGCCTCTACTTCATATTCTCCCGCAATATGGTCTGGTTCCCATGAATCTTCGGGAAGGAGCGTCTCGTTAAAATTCATTCGTGAATCTTCAACTATCTCCGGCGCGAGTAGGGTCATAGGTCGACTAGAGAATTCATTTACTGTTTCAACCTTGAGATGTGCACTACTGGATAGAAACGGTAGCCGCTCTTGTCCGGGAGTTCCAATTCAAAAGAAAATGCGTCTACTCTCTTCTTGATGCGAAATGATCCGTGCCACCGATCGGCGAGTTTCTTCGTGAGTCCTGGTTTGACTTTCTCCATGTAGAGCCACGCTCGACTTCCCTCTTCGAACAACTTCTTCGTGATCGATTTCGATTTGGTAGCTGAGTCCTCGCCGCCTTGGTATGTCGAGTCTTCTGTTACCTCGTGTTACAATGACGCTTTCTCCATTTTACTCTGTGCGTTGTTGTGAAGTTTTGCTCGTCGTGACCTTTCAGTATGCTGATACTCTTGGGCCATCAGCCACGCAACGTCCTGTTGTCGGTTGACTTTTCGACGCCACGCTAAGGCTTCCAACGGCTTCGGAGTTCCGTGTCGAAGAGACGTCGTCATCGCCTTCATTGTTGAGCTTGCATCCCATCCGTGAACTAAGTAGAAAGGTGTTTCCTTCCTGGTAGTGTCTATTGAGTTGTTGATGGCGAAGACTAGATACTCTACAATCTCGTCCCAGTCTTGCTGAAGTGGGTCTTCAGCATAGACTTTTACGGACTGCATTACCGTCTTACCTGATCGTTCTTGCTGTCCGTTGGCTTGTGGCCGATAACTCAGAGTTGCTCTCGATCTTGACTGCATTATATCGGCAAACGCTTGGAATACTTCGCTCATAAAGTGGAGATCTCTATCATGCATTATTAATGACGGTGCCCCAAACCTTCGGTAAATGCATTATTCGAATATTTGTGCGCCTTTGAATGCCGTGGTGTCCGACATCGGTTTAGCAATGACGAATCCAGTGAAAGCACACTGGAATAGCAGTAGCGCCGTGTTGCCTCGCCGGGATTTCGGCAGCGGAATTACAAAGTCCATCGAGATAATCTGGAATGTTCGTTCGGCGAGAATGTTACCAGGAGAGTACTCTCTCAGCTGTGGTTTGCTCTTACTTGAACTACAATCTGGACACTACTTCACGTGTTTCCCGACGTCTACATAAAGGCCAAACCAATAATAATCTTGCTTCACTCGTTGATATGTCCTCACTACGCCTTGATGTCCACCCTCCAATGAGTCATGATTGTTTTGAAGAACTTCTTGGATCATCGTAGTTGGAACTACTAGTCCCAGTCTCAGTTCCTCTTGGTTGTCTTGTTGGTTCCGAGGAGTCGAATGATAATAGTACAGCACATTGTCGTCCGCCAGGAGAAATCGTTCTGCGATCTTCCACGCATCTTGAGCAGCTCTGTATTTGAGTTTGTCCGAGTTTCCTCTTAACACCGTTTTCCGTTTGAGCCATTTTAGCTCTTCGCCTTGGGCGATAGTGATTCTCCGTCGTCGCTCTGATTGTATCGCTGCTGGGTCGACGTCACTTGCGTCCGGTACCATACTGAATGCGTTTGCCCCAGTCTTCGTAGGGTTTACTGCCACATTTTCTGTGTCCTCAGTCGACATTGGTTTCGGCATGGTTGTTTCAAGGGTTGCTACTGAATCGTCGGTAAAACACGCCCGCTTCTTCTGTGTTGTTACTTGGCTCGTTGTCACGGCTAACACATAGCTCGTTGATTGTTTCTGAGCTGTCTGAACAAAGTCTGCAAATGGTTTGGACTGAGCGGCTGAGATTGTGCTCATACTTTGAGTCGAGTCTTCAGCAACGTGTTTTACTTCAATTCTGGTTCAGTTGGAGTCGTAGATCACTTCTCGGATGCGATTGAGGCCTGCTAACTCGAGTTTTCGGCTTTCGTCTAACACCACTTTTGATGTTTTCGATTCCAGTGCTTCCGTCACTAGTGAGTCTGCGGCTGCATTGAATTCTCGCAGAATAGGAAGGAATTTGACTGACTTTAGTTTTGACGTCAGTTCCTTGTGGTAGTTCAATTGGGCCATGAACGTCTCCTTTCGGCATGCAATCACCCCTAGGGATTGTTGGATTACAAGCCTGGAGTCACCCACAACCACTAAAGTGTCGACACTCAGTTCTAGTACTGCTCTTATCCTTGTTCATCCCGGTATATTCTCCGACGTTCACAGTTGTTGACTCCAGGTACGCACTCGCAGCAAGCACTATCGTCCATTCAGGTAGACGCCATACCACCCATGCACAACTCCCGTATCCTCCGATCTTCTCCGTCTTTGCTGAACCGTCAAAAGATACGACGAGTCCCGAATAATCAGGAGGCGGCTTGGCATAGAGAAGTTGTGGGTCTATCCGAGCAGTCGGTGATCCCTTCTGAGGTGGAGCTACCCGTTCCAACGAGTCATCAATATCCACAAAGTTCGTTACCGTGGACTGGAGCAATCTCGTGAAAGCGCAATCCTTTTCCTTAATCCGCTGGACAATCAGATGCCAAGACGATAGCAGCACTGCCCATTCGACCGCTCTCCCGAAGGGTGATTTGGATTTAGTTATCCATTCCAACGTCGAGAACCTAGTGTACACATGTAAGGTGCGTCCAGCTAGTTCTGTATAACAAGTCTTCAGTAGTAGTAGCAATGCTAAAACTTATTTCTCCGCAAGGTGATAATTCATCTCCGCATCTTTCAAAACCCGACCACAGAATCCCACAGGATGAAGTTTGGCCTCGTGTAATTGAAGAAGAGTCGTGCTCAATGCCCATTCATTGGCGAAGAGCATGAAATGAACCTCCTTTGTCCTGTCGAAGTGCCGAAGGATCGGAGCTTCGGCTACTTTCTGTTTTAGCATGTCGAAACTTCGGAGAGCTTAGGTCGCCGTTTTATTCGGAATTATCGTCCTTTAGTTGGTATAGTGCTGCGCCGAAGACTGTAAAGTCTTGTATAAATCTACTATAGTAGTTCAACGCTCCTAAGAAGGATTGCATCCCTCTTGTCGTGCGTGGGAACGATAGGCTCGTGATTGCGGCTATTTTTTTGTACTTGCTCGAATTCCTTCGTGTGATACTTCGTGAGAAAGGAATTCAACCCGTGGTTGAATGAATATACTTTTGGTGAAGCTGATGCTGATACGGCATGTTGTGAATCGAGCCAAGAGTCGATCTAAAGTCGTAAGGAAGTCGTCAAATGTCTTTCCTCCAAAGCAGATATCGTCAACGAATGATCTCCTGTCGAAGACCGGCACGAGTGCTGATTCATCAAGTTCATTGGTTACGAACATGTCAGATGTCGGCTCGTTTACTAACTTCAACACGGGATCTCGATTTTCCACATCATTTCGAGCTGTCGCGAACTTGGTATTGACTATCGGTGGTTCACCCCATACGATTCTCTTTTTACTCTTCGCGAGATCTTCCGCAGCTTTCATCTCGTCTGCGGAACTTCTATTGCCATTTAGGTTTTATGTACACCACAAATCACCGATCTGACCAATCACCAGCTATAATTCCTGTTAATCGTGACAATATCTTCATAACACGGCGAAAAACCTGGTTCGAAAAGCAGCACACACGTTTTCTTTTGAGAACATTCAAGCATTCTACACTATGCAAGAACACCGTAAAAGACTATCATGAAAAGCTCATGCAAAATCATTAAATTTTGAGGGAATTACGACAAAAACCTTATCATGGTCTGAAACTTGACATTTTCATTTGAAGTTATCTTCTTCTGCACGCGTTTTGATTGGCTCCACGTTGATATTTTTGTAGTCTGAATGCAAACGTTTCATTTGGTGTTAAATTGATGAAAAACAAAAAAATATATCAATATTTGTATGAAATGGCGATAGTACGGTGGACCAGAGAAGTATACTACTGTAGCACACAAGTACAATTTACGTTGTACTTCTGAAGGGGATGTTCCAGCCACTACACTCCATATTAATATACAATTAAATTTTAAATTTTAAATTTACATTTTTAAAAAAATGTACCGTGTTAATATTTAAGTATGATACATAATTCTTAAGGCAACATAATTCAAAGTGGTGCGCGTAGAGCACCACTTGAATGTTGCTCTAAGCAGTGTCGACATTTTCCCTCCCCAAATTCAAAATCGACGAAAAATGTTGGACAGCAACAGCGGAGTGTCGAGGCCTCTTCGCCATGACCCAGAGACATTTCGAGTGGCGGAGGAGCTCGTCATGCTGAGCAGTCGTGCGGCTTCGGCCTCCTCGATGGACGTGAAACCCAATGACTCGCCTTCCAACATCTCGGGCTTCTTTGATCACGTGATAAGTTTTGCAGAGTGCGATTGGTTTGAGAGTATTAATGTTGTGTTTTGATCAGATGGCAAAAGTAGAGAAAAGGGTGCTAAACGTGAAAGTGAAGACACAACGGTGAAGTATTACCACTAATGCTGATTGTGATTGCGGTGTGGACTGACGATGGAGGAAATTGGATTGTCGTAGAAAACAGCGCTTACTAGGGAAGCAGGTATCAGGAAGTTTTTCTTTGTGAGAAGTTTGCTTGGTATGCTCATTTGCAGCTGAAGGCAAAGATTGATTTATCTTGTGGAGCTGCGCATAAGAGCAGTGATCGAGACGTCAAGAATGAGAGAGCGGATGTATCATCCGCGCAAACAGCAGTACGATATAGGACAGATTGGTTGGCGTTGTTTTTTCTTCAACGTACATAGATTAATTCCTGTGGGCTAATCAGTTTTGGTAGCAGGATATTATAAACTCTCGATGTGATCTCTCCCACTCGGAGTTGCTGAAAGAACACCGAACTCGTTTCCGTCGTGTCCGTCGAAGGTACGTACGCGGATATGAATCCCTCCCCACCTTGTAGGCTGTATCACTCAAATTATCTTTTTATTCGTCGTTTTTTGTGGATTTGTTTGCAGATGGAACATCGAACAGCGCACGAAAAAGGAGGAATATCTTGCTCGCTTCCATGTGCACGGCGTCCCTCTTGTGCAACATCTCGAGGCACTCACTCATTGTCGGTAACCCTGCAACCTAGAAAGAACTCAATGCTAAGTATTACGATCTGAATTAATATACAAAACAGCATTGGTTGATTGACAGTCGTTTGTGGCGGATAAATTGTAGTAATATACTTCATTTGGTTAGAGGTAAAGAGGACTGGTAGTGCAGTATAAGCACACTCAGTGAAGACGATTTCATCACGTCTCGACATTTACCTGTATAATCTGAACTCAAAATAATATCGTGTAAAATGACTAGTAGTTTGTTCTTCTAGTTTTGTCACACACATACATGGAATCCATTGCTAGACATGTTAGGCGGTCTCATAAATGTATAATGTGAGTACACTAACAAATATACGGTGTCATTTTATCTTCGTCAAGACCTGCATTCAGGGATTGATCAGTATCGTGATTTTCACCAATAGTACTAATTTACTTTCTGTATCCCATTCCAAAAGTAATACTGTTACTATAGTAGCTTGCTTACAGACAAAAACTACTAGTATTACAATACTATAGTAGTTTGTAGTAGTCAGCTGGTACTTTATACACGACAAAACATTTGAGCCTTTTTGGCAAAAATATAACGAAAACTTTGCTTTCTAGGGTAAAAGTTAACAATAATAAAGTATTTTAAAAATATTAAGACAGTTTTAAATGATCATGATAATTGACATTTTCGTCCAATAGGTCGACACCAATATCGGTTCAATTGGGAATTCATAACAATGGTAGAGCAGTAACTTGAAATCCAAAGACGCTTACTGTTCCAATGCATTCCACAAATAATCATCTAACGATGCTGATCTATGACTGGTTCAGAAGTCGGTCGCAGCGAGCTCTTCCCAGGAGCAGTCGGGATTGGAGCACTTCATGGTGCACGTGAAGGAGTGGTGAGGAGGTGTGCGCTTTGTGTTAAAGATTGTATAGAGATTGTGTGCTATGAATGGTGCAGAGCATGTAGTCGAGTTATTATGATCTTGTTCGAGTTATTACGATCTGGTCGACTTATTATGATCTAGTCGACTCATTACGATCTGGACGACTTATTATGATCTAGTCGACTTATTACGATCTGGACGACTTATTATAATCCGCACTTCATCTTTGGACATCGGCATGGTAGTTACGGAAGATCAAAGCAAGTCGCTTATTCAGAGCGATAACAGAGTATGCTTCGTCTAATCTTAATCCGTTCCTTCGAACAGGTTATGAACCCAATAACCCCGACAAAAACATCGCTTCCAGCAAATGCCGCCGGTGGTATCGTCGATGCAGACG
Source organism: Phytophthora megakarya (assembly GCA_002215365.1). Taxonomy (NCBI): domain Eukaryota; phylum Oomycota; class Peronosporomycetes; order Peronosporales; family Peronosporaceae; genus Phytophthora; species Phytophthora megakarya. The sequence goes on from NBNE01000285.1 coordinate 8,076, forward strand.
TCCACAGTCTCAACGTCGCCGCCGCCCATTTGAACTGTTGCGGGAACCCACTCGGTTTTGGCAGGGTCCTACTCACCTGAGCGGGGTAGCCGGAACTCTGATGCGAGTTTGGAACGGCTGGAACTCGTAGAGGGGCTCCTCGAGGGGATGGCGCAGCAGCAAGCAGTATTTTTAGGATCAAGCTCCAAGCTCAGATGGAAACGCGCCCTAATACGCCGTGCACGCCGTCCTCCGAGCGCTCGTTCAACGGGTCAAGCGCCTTTACGGATTTCATAAGAGCACGTGACCACCGAATGAGGGTGAGTGCTCTGGCCGAGCCCCAGCGCATTTACTCCAAAACCCACGTGCCGCCGCAACGACTACCGCCGCCTAAACCCGTGTGTGTGTTATTGCAAGTCAAGACCCAAGGCGAGGACAGATGCCGCTCCCTGACGTGAGGCAGCAGGAAGTGCTACCCTTTGGGTATGGCCTCAAGATTCCAAAGTCATAGGATCTTGAGTGGCCAGGTTTCTCTAAGTTTACTGGAAAAGAAACTTACCCTGGAGTTGGAGCTGATTTCAAGGCGTGGGGCTGCTCTTTCTGCAGTGGATTGGGGCTGCGCAGCTTATGAGTGGCGGTGACTGACCAGAAGAGTCCGAGATCCTCGCACTCACGGGAAAGCTAGAAGGCTCAGCTTTGACATACTATGAGAAGATGCTGCCCAATTGAACGGCGACATCGAATACGCACGAATATGTGATGAACCGTATGCTCGTACTGTACATGACCTCAATCCCATCAGCCAAAGGGATTGAGCTCATGTTGAAAGAAAAAGACCCGACCAAGACATGGCCGGAACACTATCAGTACCTGGTCTACGTTGTGTAAGGCTCTAGAAACTCGGAACAATGCGTCCTGCAGTGCCTCTGCAAGTCGACACCGGGGTACATCCAAAGTGCATTACTAACACGACTGAACTTGCGGCGTGGAGACCACCTACAACGAGCATCAGAGCTCGTGGCCTTCGCCATTGAATATGAAGCTAACAAGGTGCGACAGAGTAGTTGCAATAATGTTGGTCGAGGTATTCCCAACGAGCGTGGACGTTTCAGAGGAACGGGCGAGATGATCAGTTCGGAAGAGGCAGCGTGGCAGTCGCTCGTGTCGCTGGTCAGGAAACGCGTACGTGTCATAATTGTAGTATTGGGGACATTTGAGGATTAACTGCCCGCAGAAAGAACATGGAAGTGCTGGTAGCTGCAGATCAACGGCGGCTACCAGGGTGGCATTAACCGTGAAGACGTCGGCAGCCACAAGCACTAACTCGTGGATTTTGGATAGCGGTTCTAGTGTACACTTGGTTAAAGACGCCGACATGCTGAAAGACGTGGTCGACTGTGACAAGAACCGTCATGCAGCAAATGGCGGCAAGGTTCACATGAGCAAAGTGGGGACATTCGAGATCAGGACGGTTGTCTATGGGAGTGAGGTTTCAGTAACTCTATCGGAAGTATACTTCGTCGACAATCTTTTGGACAACATTCTTAGATATGGCAAACTCGAAGAAAGAGGGGTATTCCTTGAGCGGGAAAATGGAAAGAGCTACGCAGTGCGCGAAGCCGACAAGTTGAAGATCCTCGAGATTCATCGCAGAAACGAAGTTCTCATGATCGACGTGATGGTGGAAAAGAATGCGCTGGCACGAGTACACGCGGTGCAGATGGCGGTACAAGACGCAGGCGAAGCTCTTGAGGAAGCTGTGACTGTTACGACATTAGTGGATTTGCATACGAGACTCGGACACATAGCGTACGACACTGGCGAGCGCATGGCTGACGCGGTTGGTTCCGGAATCGACTAACATATAGGTCTCGACCAAACTACCTTACGTGTGCTCAAGGTAAGCAGAGCAAGAACAATCAACCAAAGAAGGCCACAGGAGAACATGCACCAATAAACAAGATTGGCGGTGTGATATGCATTGACATCAAGAGCCCAATGAGTCCGAACGACAGGCACGGCAATCGCTACTTGATCAATTTTATCGACTACTCCACTAACTATGTTCGAGTATTTCTGGCAAAGAACAAAGTGGAAGCGACCAAAACATTCGAGAGGTTTTTCAAGTTCTTCGAGAAGAGATTCGACTGTAAAGTTCATGTTCTCCGCACAGATGTGGGAAGGAGTACGTGCACGCAGATCCGTTCTGCCACGCGGCAGGTGTGCGCCGTCAGATAAGCGAACGCGAGAATAAAGCGTCGGATGGCAAGGAAGAGCGAATGCACAGGACGGTACTCAATATGGCGCGGTGCATGCTTTTTGCTAGTGGACTTCCGCTCTATTTCTGGGGGGACGCAGTGGAATATGTTACTTATGTGCTTAACAGAAGTTCATGCAGCGCTAACCCGAAGCGCATGGCGCCCATTGAGACACTCACTGGAGTGGTGCCGAACTTAGCGGACGTTGTGATATTTGGCAGTCCTTGTACAACATTCAGAGATCCAGGCAAGAAAACGAGGAGACCGCGCGCGCAAGTTGGAATGATTGTCGGAAAGAACGATGAAACCAAAAGTTTCAAGGTCTATTTGCCAAAAGGTCGAATTGTCGTTACAACCCAGCACATCCAGAGCGTTGAGACTCTAAATAACCAGCAAAACGACCTGCTACAAGCTCAGCTTGAGCATGAAGACCCAAGCTTGAGACCTGCGCCGACCCCACGCAAGAATGCCGCAAGGGGAAACGATCAACCCATTGGTACACCGGTCATCAGTGTGGTGCAGACAAATTCCAAGGACAAGAATGTTGTGTCAAAATTTAGGTCAAGAAAGAAACTTGCAAAGAAGGTCGCAAAAACCAAGAAGAAAGAGGCGATCAATGCTGCTCCGGGATCGGAATGAGCTGAAGCAAGGTCTCCTTCAGCCAGTAACGCCACTGGTCAGGGCGAAGGCAATGCAGAGCAGCTCCCAGTAGAAACGGAGAGCAGGCTAGGTGTTTGTACAAGATTTCAAGGCGCAAAGCATGTCCCAGTGTCCAGTGTACGTGTATTCGCGCTGAATGATCCCATAAAGTATGGCGAAGCTATGAGAGATCCACTTGTCAAGAAGTGGCAGCAAGCCATTTGCAACGAGATTGAGTCGTTGGAGCAGAATGATACATGGGAAGTAGTGAAGAAGCCTAGAGGTGCAAAAATGCTGCACACGAAATGGGTGTTCAAGCTCAAGACCCATGAAGATGGGTCAATGGAACGTAACAAGGATCAATTAGTAGCCCGTGGCGATCAACAAGAATACGGCGTCGATTACACAGTCACATTTTCTGCGGCGCTGGAAATGCCGTCTATCAAGGTTATTCTGTCGTGTCTCGAATTTGGGGTGTTCCAGCTCGTCACGGAGATGTTCCGAGTGCTTACGTGAAAGCGGATAAGGAAGCTGATCTTGAGATTCTGTTGTAGGAATGAATATCAGCAAAGAAGTCCTCATATCCTGGGATGTTTAAAGCAAACGAGAACTAGCGCTACGACTAAAGAAGGGGTTGTATGGCCTTATGCAGTCTGGGAGGCTATGGAACATGATGCTACATGGAGTTCTAGTGTCGCTTAGCTTTTGTCAGTGATACACAGACAGCTGCATCTACGTTAAGCCGGAAAGGACGGTGTGACTCTAGTTCAGGTATACGTGGACGTCTTGCTGATTACCGGTACCAACGCAGCCAAGTTGAACAAGTTCTTCTCAGATATGCAAGTCGTAGAGATCAGGGACCTTGGCGTCGTGTCGAAAGTCCTCGGTGTGACATTTTGATTGGAGTCTTTGTCAAGAACAAGTCATTCAGGAGCTAATAAAGACGTTTAAGATGGACATGGCTACACCCGTTTGCGTACCCATTGGGGGTGAGCATGACGGAGACGATGGTGGTAAGCTTCTGCCTATGGTAGGTGAAGGAGCTCCAGAACGGCCGACGATGCAAATATTCCAATCTCTTGTAGGGAGTCTGCTGTGGATTGCTCGATGCACCAGGCCAGACATTTCCTTTGCAGTGCACCGAGTCACTCGCCGTGCTCATGCACCACGTGAAGAAGATTGGCAACTAGCCAAAAAGATTCTTTGGTGTTTGAAAGCTACTATGCACTACAAATTTATCATGCGCGGCGAAAAGTCATTAATGGGCAAGTGCGGGGTACAAGTTGAAGCTTACAGCGATGCTGACTTCGCTGCAGAGAAAATTGACAGGAAGTCCGTCAGCGGTGGATAGTTGCTGGTACTATTGTTGGATGGCTTTGTAAAAAGAAAAACGGTGTAGCTCTATCGACGATGGAAGCCGAGTTCGTGGCCCCATCGCAAACTCCTGTTGAGATGCTGGGCTTCATTGAATTGTTGGCTGAGATTGGCATCGAAACTCACATGCCGTCTGTTTTACATGTAGACAATCAAGCGGCAATCGCGCAAATCGAGGGCGAGGACTCATCTGGACGCGCGAATCACATCGACGGAAAGTTCAAGTTTGTGAAAGACTTAGTGAAGAAGAAGGTTCTCAAGGTGAACTATTGTGAAACGAAGGCTATGCGTGCAGACATCCTCACCAAAGTTCTCACAGCACCTCGTCTTTTGCTAAGATAGCTTGTGATGCTTTCGGACTCGGACTATCCGCCCGTGAAGGAAGGAGTGTTGAAGATTGTGTGCTATGAATGGTGCAGAGCATGAGGTCGAGTTAATATGATCTTGTTCGAGTTATTACGATCTGGTCGACTTATTATGATCTAGTCGACTCATTACGATCTGGACGATTTATTATAATCCACACTTCATCTTTGGACATCGGTACGGTAGTTACGGAAGATCAAAGCAGGTCGCTTATTCAGAGCGATAACAGAGGTCGCAGTTGCATATTAAGAGGATGAGGAGCAGTTAGGAAACCATCTCTACGCGTAGGAGGAATTGTAGAAGTCAGTCGACTGCTTTGCATGTTTCATCAATTCATCAGTCCTAAATCTACCTTCTCCAGCTTAAGTATAATTCGTCGAAGCTTAATCCGTTCCTTCGAACACTTGGGTGCTGGGAAGTTGCAGAATGACTGCAAATACGAGCTAGAAAAACTACGTTTGAACTTGACTTTTGCGCTTCCGAATGATGAACCTGAGCACGTGAGACAATTACCACTAGCGAATGTCTTCTTAATCAGACATTTTACTTATTTCAGATGCATCTGGTGCACCACACACGAGAAATACACCACACCATCGCCGTCTGAACCGGAGATGCGTTGGTCAAAAGTGATAATTGGCCTTGATTTCTTCTTGGAATCCAGAGTAATAACTCGGTAATAAGATGGTAATATCGGACCTCAAAACAAAGTAACATAGAATTTAAGAGACCCTTTGTATTTGTAAAATGCAGTGCAGTTTGCAGTTTGTAAAGCGAACTTTGATATCGGATTGGATAGGTTTAGGCTGCTTTGGCAAACAAATCTTAAGTTCGGGTACAATTTGAAAATGCGAATGTTGTGTGACTGGCCGTTTTATACAAAATGAACCTGACTTTGTCGCTGCAATTTCAACTTGTAGTTTCTTAGGTTCAAATGTCTGTCTTTGTTACTTCAAAAGGCAAACTACATTACATTTTACAGCTACAAAGCGTCATTTAAACTCTATAATAGCAACTATAGTAGTATTAGTGTGCTTCCCTCTTCAAACTACTTGCTACTATAATAGTTGGATTGTAATATGATAGTAGTTTAGACCGAATAGTTGCTAGTACATTGCGTTACTATAAATCCCTGCCTACATTCCTGAACCACAACCCCGATACTCCTGAATCTGTTCGACAAAAGATGAATAGGGGTTGTATAGTTGTTGGGCCGCTCTCCCACAATTTCGAAAATCCGGTATGTTTGTTCTGAACCTATGCCTATTTAATTCGTACTATATAAATTAAAAAACAATATATATGCTATTAGCCACGACCCCTTAGCGTAAACTTTGTTGAATGTTACTCTAAGATAAGCTGTCATTATTGTTGCTGGAATGTTGTTCTAGGCCGACTGGGTCAACATTCACGATTTTTTTATTCAAATATATTGTTTAGTTATTTATGCGTCATTTGAATATAAAAAGTGACCATTCAATGAATTTCGACTAATTTGCCACGATCCCTCCCTAAAACGATGGGGTCGGGTATTGTTGGAGCTCTTGAGTAGAACACTTTGTAGTCCTTAGTCGTGTCGTCGTAGTAACTTAAGTACAAAGAACTTTTAAAATCCAAGCTCGATGTATTAAATCACTTATGTGCTTTGAGGAAAGATCAAGACTGAGGTCAAACTAGGTGCAGCGGCAACTCAGCCGTACCACCCGCTAAGCATGACACTTCAACTAAACTCACTCACTGTAACGACCTACCACGCCTTCCGTCCCGAGGTCGAGCACGCCATCTTCTTCTGCGCACTTCACGGAGGGTTCCATCCACGCTGCGCAGGTCCACGATTTCGCCTTGCTTCGAACAGTTCCACTTCTTTATCCGGCTGAGGGTTTCTTCCCTTCGTGGAAGAAGACGCGAGGTCCTGGTATCAGATACACACATGTACCGTTCGGGCGACGATTCCCACTCTACGCTATCGAGGCCACTCCACTTGTAGCCACTCCACGACTTGGTGTAGCCATCGACACATCCGCAGCGGAGTACGACATTAGACCTCCTGGCATCCCGCAGTCCTGCCAGGGCTCGGGACCCGTTCCCTGATTTACTCTCGAGCGTCCTCACTGAGTACTTCGATTTCGGTACCCGTGAGGATGCTCAAAATCTTTAGCAACCTCCAACTTGTGCTTCCAGTGGACAACCATCTGCTCAGTTTCCCTAAGCTCTGCAGCAATCGTCGTAGGAGCACGCGACTTGCGCTTTCGTAGCTTTTGTTTTCCACTTGTTTCAGAATCACTAAAACATGTGGAAAACAAACGTTCCGATATTCGTCGTTTTATCTACCTCGTCCTCGAGCAACCGTCGCACGCTAGCAGCTTCCTTGACACAACGCACCTCAGCGTCCTTGCATACACTCTCGAGAGTGTTTTCCAGCGCGACACTAGGCACAATCCCAGTTGTTGGCCTTTATCGCTCCCTTGGCGCCAAGCCTCTTGTATATAGTCCATAATTGAACCATTGGAATAATCAATTCATCACGTTGACAGCACTAAGCACTACCATCAAACCCAGGCTACCACAACAGACGTATTCCAATACGTCATACACCACCATAGGCGCTTGTAGCATAATCGACAACAACAGTAACACGAACCAACACAAAGTGTGACCTGCAGCGTACGCACGCTCAGCAGTAGCCTTCGTAGTATCCCACGAAGCCGTATAGTAGTTCTTCATTGAACAGTACGTATCACCGATAAGGTATGGCAAGTACTCGTAAAGAGTCTCACTCCATGCGTTCCACGAGGTACGGTGCATACGTCCGTACCGACCATATCATTCTTCTTCAGCTGTCAGAACCAAGGTAAGTACTGAGAGAGTAGCACCTCCTAGCGCTCCCACATACTCCCATCCACGCACGCAGGATACTGCACAACTTGCTGGTACTTCGACATGAACTCCGCCGCCATGCCGGTGTTGAGACGAAAAACACGCCACACTTCACACGAAAACGTCCATAAGGCAGCCCTGTATGGCGTGGTCATTGTCCAACCACCGACGACGCATACTGCGGTGAAACAGTGCATGGGCCACGACGAAGAATCTGCATACCGCTCCCAATCAAAACCCCATAATCACTTCCAATTCCCAACTGTACCACCTCGCCAACGCATCACTGAAACTTCTTCAAGTCCTGCGGTAGTCACCACAACAATCCAAGGCCAATCATCATCAGTCCCTCGAAAAGCAGCGCTGTTCAAATGCGCTCCAATCCACATCATTTTGATGTTGCCTTTCAACCGCGAGTTGAGTGTCACTTCAACCACATCAACGGGGAATAGCTGGTGGATCTTCCCGGGACGGTTCCCATATCTCACAGTCGTCAATCTCTTCTCTCAAGCGTGAAACCCATCAATCTGGCCACTCCATTTCACTTCATCGGTTGTCATTCACAATTTGCAGTTCAGTCTGTAAATTGTCCAAGAGTGCAACAAGCACACTTCGAGTTCAGACATGGACCAGGACACGCCACCGACATCGAAACCTTCGTCGACGATCGGCTAGGAGGAATCCAGGAGCTCCTAGACATGAAGGAGGCTGTCCAGGTGAACGCAATTCCGCCGGCAGCACGTAAGGCGACGCTGACCGGTTTTTGACGCCAAAAGCGCTCAAATTTCGCCGTGAATCCGGCGTTAATGGGTTTGGGTCGACTGGACGAAATTGAGAATGCGATCATTGACGATGACAAAGTGGGCGCGTCCGACTTCTTCGACAGTCTCATCGTGTTGGTTCCAGATCCCTCTCGTCAGCGTTCTGGTGATACCCCCAGAACACGACATCTTAACCGACAGTTTGAAGCGCTCACGATCCCTGTCGCCAGTGAAGGCGGCAGATTCCGTGTTCGTGCCAAAGGCAGGATTCCATGCAGCCAAGAAGTTGAAGGTAGATTTCGACATTCCACCATCGGCCGAGGCGAAGGAGCAAGCAGCTTCGTCTACAAGAGCTGAAAAGCTTCCGTCGGGCAAGAAGAAGAAGGCGAAGCAGTCAGCAACTGCGGATACGATGGACACCGGTGATGAAGACGAGGAGGAGGACGCCGAGCTCGTCGCCATGTTGGCAGCCCTCAAGGCCGAGCTGTCTGAATTTGTCGACTTCCTCATCGCCGAGGCCGCGGACATGGCCATTAAGGAGGTGGTGTTGAAACCGTTCAAGGAGGCCAAAGGGAACGGCTTGGTCCTGGCCAGGAAAGCGCATCCATGGCAGGGCCAGTTCCTGTGATATGGCCCCACCGACTTTCAAGACATCTATTTGGTCCATTGGCGTTGTTGGATGAACGGCCGACTAGCCTTCTGCTTATGGGGTTTAAACGTCCATTTAGAGGGCGCGAACGCTCAAGGTGCGCGCCGTCGTAAGAAGTCCGACGCAGTCGTCGGGCGCAACTAGTTCTTGAGTTTCATGGTGGAGACGTGGTGGTGGTACGGACCCGGCATCGTATGGAAACAAGCGGTCATAGAGTACTCTTCCGGTGGGGGCGGTCAGCCCGGACGTATCCGTCCGTTCGCCGACTACAAGGCCCTGGTGACGTTGGACTTGGCGTCACTTCAAGAGGAACGACGGTTCCTTCCTGCAGCGTTTCAAAGACGTCCGATACCAGGGTAGGTTAAACCGTGATGGATTCCGCGGTCTCCCTTCACTCTTGGCGGTCATACAAGCGATTAATCCAGACGACAAAGCCGGGCGCAGCCCAGAACATCGACTGAACAACAAAGCACTAGCACGCGTGGGCTTGGACGATGCAAGTCCCGTCACATTGGACTGGGTACATCCCTGAGGGTCCGTGGTTGGCTCTGTCGCAGAGTGAACGTATCCGTGACCTCAGGCTCACGGTGGAGCGTCAATTAGCATCGGGCATCTACGTATTGCCTACCGTGACACCCTACGACGAAGCTGAGTCACTGGTAGGGGATGTTACACGACTCATGAACCTCGACTGTTCTTACAGTGCGTTACCACCCAAGGACAAGATACCAGAGTGGGGTTACATGCATGGACCCGTCATTAGCTTGGGCGATGACGGCGATGAGCGCGAGGAGGGTGAAATTGGAGAAGTGGCATACAGCAGGAATGTCGCAACACGTTTAAGTCGTCGTAACTCGTTCATATGCCCAGTGCGAGCCAAGGTCACCAAGAACAAGTCGAAGTAAGTCCAGGACTTAGCATTGCGTAGGTAGTCCACATAGCGTAACGATTCAAATCCACATTTTTGGCAATTCGTCTTTCTTTCAGGTCTCAAATTCATCGCGTACCAAGTAATTCACCGAATTTTCATAAACCACGGCATTATCACCATGAAATTCAAAGTAAAATGTAAAATGTCCACAAATGACTCACAGAGCTACTTCATACAACACTCGAGAATCAGCCGGTCACTACTAATCCACAGAGGACCGTATGCGAGCTGCTTAAAATAGCTGCTCGTCTTCGTCGGTAGCAGCGTTGCAGCGTTGGCATCAACCAACCGAGCACTGCGTCGAAGTTTTGGTCAATTGTGGGCCCTGCGTTCCTCGTCTTCGAATACGTCGATTATAGCTTTGTAAACAGGAAGCAGGGTGGAGGTACGCCTACAGCAAACGTCGTAGGAGGCGGTCAGCACCAGATACTGTTCGTTTCCGTTCACCTTGCGCTTGGCCAAAATGTCAACAATGGATTTACTAAATCCCGTAAAAGGGGTTTCCTCAATCGCCAAAGGTGATCCTTTCGATAAAACTAGTGGGAGGAAGATCTTCGTCAGTCGGAGGAACGTCGTCATCGACGCCCATTTGGGGGCAAACCATCAGGAACGTCTGGGGGAAAAGGTCGGCTCTTCCGTCCTCGATAGCTTTTGATACGGTTGACTTTTACCGTAAGAAATTCGGTCGAGATAGCTAGGATTAGCCACTCCGTACGCGTTTTCTCCAACCGGTCCAACTACACGGTACGGACCGTGCCAGCTAAAAGCTAACTTTTTTGTCTTACGTTCTCCACGTCGAGCCCTAAAGTATTGGTATACCCACACCGCATCGCCTTCAGCGAAAAAGACTGGTACCTGATCTACGAGACGACGAGCGTGTCGACTTTGCACTTTAAGTAGTTGAAGTTCAACCATGCGTCTAGAGTCACGCATTGGTAAAAACAACTTACGTCGATACGCAGTGACCTCGTTACTTTTCCGATCTCTGCTCGTGTTCAGGAACGCTAAGTCTAGAGGTAGAATAGGGTTTCTACCATATAGACTGAAGAAAGGTGAATCGCCTAAAGCTTCCTGATATGAAATTCGGTACGAGAACAGTACACGAGGGAGATACAGAGCCTAATCTTCCTGATTTTCATCAATAAACATACGTAGCAATCCGAGAAGCGTACCGATGGGCATTTCAACTAAGAACTGGGTTTGTGAATGATATGCGGTACCAAACAGCGTTTTAATTCCAAGCGGCTGATAAAATGACTGCGCCAAGTTAGAAATGAAATTAGACCCTCGATCACTAAGAAGCCTTTCGGGCACACCATGCCTCGAAACCACTTCATCCACAATCAAATTCACAGAGGTCACGGTGTCAAGCTTCTTAACGGCAACGCATCGACCCACAGTGTGAAATAGTCGGCAAAGGCAAAAATATACTTGTTGCCGCGATTTGGTGTCACTAGAGGACCGATAGCATCCACAACGACCGGATCAGACAAATCATACACATGCATTCGCTGCATTAGAGCGTTCCCTCAAGGACGATATCCGTTTCACTTCCACACACCGAGCATACACACACGTATTCAATCACGTCACGCTTCGATCATTGCCAGTAAGGTGCTTTCGAACTTTATCAATGGTTTTCGTCGTACCAGAGTGCGCTGAGAACAGGTCCGCATGGCAATAATGAAGGACGGTCTCAATAAAATGCAAAGGTATCTCAGGTACCAACGTAGTTCGAGCCGGACCCGCTCGCACTTTTAAGTACACTTTTCGCATTAAGATAACACTCTTATGTGGTAGTGAGGAGCCATTTGCAGTACGCGTACTCGTAGTTGCGCATCAAGAGCGAGACTACCATCTTTGAGGAAGGCAATTAAAGCCTGAATCAATGGTGTGCGTTTCTGTTCCTTCAACAAACCGTAATATGTCGAGACCGAATTCGTCGACAGGAGAGGCCACTATAGGTTCCACATCTTTTCACTTACGCGTACGCTGGGTGCAGCTGGATGATGCGGTAAGGGAGCCCGAGTCGGGTAAGACCACCACCGACTCGTGCTCTCTGCCTCCGAGTAGACCGGGGGCTGGTATCATCCCACTGTCATCGTCGACCAGGGTACCGCTCTCCCTGAGTTGAACGGAGCTATCGCTATCCAAGTCGGCATCATTCAACAGGCCCCTCATCACAAGCAGCGGCTCCCTGATTTGAACTTGACAGAGTTCATGTCAGTCGTCAAGACGTGGTCTACCTCGTCGATGTGAGGACCATTGGGCAGGTCTGCCATATTCAGCGTGGCGATAGTATAGGAGTGTTGCCTAGACAAACCGTCCACGTGGCCCATTAGAGTGTCAGCCTTATGAAACACTTTGATGCGTAGTTGAGATAGTTCCACGGCCCAACGATCTAACTTGGCATTACTTGTCCTGTTGTTCTTGTTGAACACCCACATGAGCGCCTTGTGGTCCGTGTACAAGTCGAACTCCTGTCTGTCCATATAGCACCGGAACTTTTGCTTTGCCCACACGATGCCCCAGCACTCGTTTTACAAAGCCGTACACCGTATGAATTCAGTTCTTCTTGTACCCAACTAGTAACTTACTAGCATACGCTACGACACGGTCTCGGCCGTCCATGGTCTGTATCAGGCAGGCCCCTACGGCCTACTTAGACGAGTCCACGTACAATTTGAAGCGCTTAGAGAAATTGGGGTAAATCAGTATGGGTGGCTCTATCAATCGGCGCTTCAGCTGTAGAAATGCGGACTCACCGTCCTCAGCCCACACAAACTCGGTCCCTTTGACCTTCAGACGCTTAATTAGCGCCGAAATACCATCGTATCCGGGTATGCAGCGACGGAATTAACTCATCAGTCCTAAAACTGCACGAACGGTGTGCAAATCGTGCGGGCGCTTCACATTGATAACCACTTTCACCTTTTCAGGGTTTCGCAGAATCCCGGATGGAGTGGCAATGTGACCCAGGTACGCTACCTGATCACGGCCTCACTTAAACTTTATCATTTTCAACTTAAAATCATCCTTTCTGAAGTGCTCCAACACTTGTTTGAATCGAATCAGGTGAGTGGGAAAACCGTTACTGAAGACGACACAGCCATCCAGCTACACTAGGCACGTTCGACACTTCAGGTCAACCAAGACTTTTTCCATAAGGCTTTCGAAAGCAGGCACCACGAAGCAGAGCCCAAAAGACATGACCAGTCACTCGTATAGCCCATATTTGCACAAAAAGCAGTCTTCTGGACACTGGCCTTTGCCATCGGTACGTTCTAGTACCCGGACGCAGTCATCGTCAAAAACAGTTTAGTGTTTCCAAGCACATCGAGAATATCGTCAATTAGAGGCATGTGTTAGCAGTCTTTCACGGTTACCGCATTCAATCGACGGTTGTCGATGCAGAACCGTATTCCATCATCGGGTTTACGGATCATCAGTACGGGACTAGCCCGGGACTCGTAGAGGGGCGTATGTGACGAGGCTCAAGTACTGTTGGAGTTCCGCCTCCATAACGTCACCTTCGACCTTAGAAACCCGACACGGGCTCCGTTTGATCGGCGGGCTGGAGCCAGTATCAAGTGAGAACTCCAACAAATCAGTGCGTCCAGGTGTCATCGAGGTCTCCACGAACATATCATGGAACCGTTCTAATACTTCTTTCAGCAGACGCTGCTGTCCCTTGCTCAACTTAGACCCTTCGAAGTCGACTTCCAGCTCCTTCTTCGACACTTTCTTCAACTTGGGCGTCGCATTGGACGAGTTACCCTTGTCGTTCGTGGTAGCGCTTAGTACACTATCCACCTGATCGGAGCAGGACTCTCTTCATTCGTCGGCAGGGAGTCGACGCCACTAGGCACTGTCGTTTCCTCTCAAATCCAAAAGCCGAATCAGATACCAGAAATGTTACGGCAACAGTCATGTACTTCCTTAGGAGCACGTTTTTCTTAGACGCATTGCCAACTTCAACGAGAAGTTTCCCACTCTGAACCGTACAAAGGGTTCTCGCTCCCATGACTGTAGCATCTAGTTCAGGAGACCCTTCCATTAACACTATAGCATCGGTGACTACAATGGCTTGACCACCAGGTTGCAGTGGCACCGTCATACTGATCCTCGACAAATGTGATTCCTTCACACGATGGGATCCCAAATTAAACACATCGTTGGTTGTTTTCAACGTCAACGTGTTATCTTCCACATCAATCACGGCTCTAAGGGCCTTCCGGGTGTCCGTGCCAAGAATGACATTCACGTGAAGACGGTTGACCAACAGGAACGGTCAATCCATCTCCACCGATCCTAGACGTAGAGGCAACTCGATCACGCCTTTGGCACCAATCTTGTGACCAGTGCCACCATTCAACGAACTATCACACGGACGTAAGGGAGTATCGGCACGTTCAATACGCTTCAGAACCCGAACGTCGATCAGGCTCGCAACAGCATCCGAGTCAATTAACACGTCGGCCGGAGTACAGTCGATGTACCAGGCCGACACGGCTTCCACGCCGTTGACGGACACGATGACCCGTTTACCGTCGCCGACCAAGTCGTCGCTTGAGTCAGACTCCACGTCCGAATCAGGAACCTCGTACTGCTCTGGCCATTGTTGTCGGCCAACCGCGCCACTCTCACGAACCGTGTACATAAACTGATAGAGGTCATCTTCAGTCTCACCAGAGAGCGACCGTTCAGGGAACGTTTCCGTGCGCTCCGCAAATAATGATGAACAATCAAAACGTACGCGCTTCTCGGACGTACGTGGTCCTCGACGGACCTTTTCCAGACGACAAAGCTGACACTTCGATCCACGTGCGAGCAACCTGGCTCGTATCGGTTCAGCATGTGTGTCATATCATCGTGAGACTACATCCATCAACCGTGATACGAGGTAGTCACCCCTTACACTTCCAGAATCCATTAGTTTTGCCCGAATACGGTCCTTCAGTCCAAGTTCATCCTTGGCGTAGGACCTAACATTGTGACACATACCACACTTCGGCTCAAAACTAAGGCGTCTTTCTTCACCAACGCACACACCACTTCGCGCACCAGCGCTCGGTATCGCGAGGGAAGCATATAAAGTCGAATGCCCGCCACTTTCACTGAGAGCCACGCTCCTTCGTGAAATTTCTCAGCGCCCTCCGACTTCACAGACACATACGTCTCCAGGTCCACATCGATATTCGCCAACACAGCGTCGAAATCAACAGCTTCGGGTGCACAGACTGGAATAGGACGCACGGCCTGTTGAATCTCATCAAAAACTGTGTCAACATTGCCACCAACGTCGCGGTCATCGGAGAAGACAGAAGACACAGGACCAACTTGTACAAACTTTTCAGGCACCATCAAGCACGGTATTGACATCACCAGTGCTATTTGTCGCATAACTCACGACGATATTATCCTCAACAAGAGGCTTAGAACTGAATCTGGGACTAGTTTCCCGTTGCACACTCACACGTTCGTTGTTATCACTGCTGACTTCAACATCATCAACACTGTTGAACTGTTCTCCAACTGGTTCAGCACCAACAGCAATGAGCTCCACACGGGAGGTCTCGTCAGAAGACGCAGCGGTATCCTCAGCACATGTCGGGGTCGCAGACGTGACCGTTATCACTGTCGCACCAGCTACATCAGCTACCACATACTCGGTAGCGTTCACGTTCAACTTTTCTTGGTAGTTAGTCTCCGCGCTCGCTCGCGACATTACCGTCACGATCCACAACATGGGAATAGTTTAACCTAGTAGCTGCTGTAGGCAGGGATATGCCCTCATTAGAGAAAACCACAATGTAGGTCGTCACGGAATCGACATCGTGCCCAACGCAGTCCTCATTAGTATTCACCACCACTCCTCCACCACTACTCAAATTAGCCGTGTTCGTCACCAAATCAATGCAACCAGTAGAAACCATCGCCGGGGCACTATCGACAGGCCCAGCGCTCACCCTAGAAGAACACAGCTCCTCATACGCACTTTTTACGGGATACTGTCCATAGTACGCCGTATCTGCCCCATACCTAGTGTCTTCGTACCCATACGTGGAACTCATATCGTTTATCGAAGCATGGTATAACTCAACGTGCATCGAACACAAATCATTCACAGGGTAGGACAGCTCGTACGCCATATTCAAACCATTGTCAGGGTACGACTGTCCATACGCTGCCTCCTAATTATCCGGAGGATACACTTGTCCGTACACTGCGTTCACGCCATAATCACTTAATCCATTCACCACTGGTGGAGTAACGTACTCACCGGGGTCTTCCTGGGAACACTCGATCTCACTGTCCGCATAACGCACGGTATTCAAAGTGTTCAAGCCCATGCCGTCCCATAGACAAGAGGAAAGAGCTGCACTTCCTTCCCCTTCCTCCTGTCCCCGTTAGTGCTGTGTTGGCGCTTGCCCCCGTACGGGCACAGCTCCATTAGCACCGTTTGCGACGAACTTCATCATCGTCTGCCGCAACGGACAGCTCGGTACACGGTGATTCGGAGCATCACACAGGTAGCATCGACCACCACGTTGTTGGTTAACGTTCCCATTCCCGCCATTCTTGCGGTTATTGTTACTCCCGACGCTTGTTGTCCATCGTGGCTCTGCTGATGTCCATGATTTCCACCGTTGTATTGCTGTTGCGACTGAACACACTCGAACGCTACATGATCTCTCACTTTGCAATTACTGCAGGTCATATTGTTGTAGCGGCAGGTTTCGCGACTGCAGTCTAGCAAATGGCAGCGCCCACATACGCTGAGGCCTTCGCGCGTATATTGATCAGGGCTCATACGACGATTTCCTCCCGCCACATTAGGAGCGTTTTCGGCCACTGCCGAAATATTCGGGGCCTGATCTTCATACCTAGCCGCAATACACGGTGGTTGGGGTTAACTAACACGGTTCCTTGGTGACCATGGAGGTCGGGTCATCAACTGGTTCTGCAAAATCAGCCAAGTTCCGCGTCTATTGCATTAATCCGAGCATCTACTGCATCATGATCTCCTCACAGTTAGGCTTTTTGGTGACGTCACCATCGAACTCAAATTCATCTTCTGTGGGGAAGTGCATATTCCTATAGAGCAGTGTAATCACCGCACGCGGGATGTCGTTGACCATTGTTGTCTGCAGAGTAGTCTTCCACTCGCTATTCCTTAACCCAGCGAGGAAGTGCTGGTATCTCATTTGCGGATTGACCACTTGAGCAGCGTCGCAGAGATTGAAGATGACGTCGGCCAACACTTCGTCCGACATGCCCTTGGAGCGATTCGCATTCTTCAACCGTTCAATCATCTGCAACGGAGGCAGGTATATAAACTGGTTATAAAACCTAGTTCGCAGTGTAGCAAATACCTCAATACGCGAGTACATTCGCCAGTCTTCACCAGTTTTGCCCTTCAAGAACACCCGAAAAGCGCTCAACGGTACTGAATCAGATAGTCCGTTGGTAGCTCGCTCAAACGTATTCAAAAACGAGCATGCTTTCTCGACGGTAGCATTCTCCGAGAAAACAGTTGAATCATCCGTACTGCATTCTTCACACTCGGAGGCAGTCCAAACTCGATATGGCCATGCTTCGGCTCTAGTTCCTGAGGGGTCACAGCTCAGGCGGGTTCCCAGGCAAGCTGACGCTGTTGACAGTCCCGCTTGATTCCAGTTTCGGCTGAACCGACTGATCCAACTGTGGTGCTGTGAACTCACGAAATTTTCTATGGACTCCTTCCCACATCTGGGTCGAGATGATTGGTGGATAGACCAGTCACGCATTGAGACATGTGGATGGGAAAGGAGATGTGACATGCATATCGTTAACGGTTAACGGTAACTTTGGAAGTCTCGTACCGAGTGGAAGTGGGCATCGTAGGTCCGGAAGCTTACTCCAATTAGAGAGTGAGCTCCGTCCAGACAGTAGACCACCCGACGGTGAGTTTATCCCATGAATGGGAGTGGAAAATACCCTGGGAATGTATCCCTGGAACGTATCTCGCCCTGGCTACACTCACACACGACCAAAATTCCAAGACCGATGACAGGTTACGACTCTGAGAGCATTTTATTCCAAGCTTTCAAGTGATCTCTACATATTACTGTCTACCATCACGTTTCCAGACCGAATGTGGAGATATCTTTTCGAATGGATGTGGAAGTTTCCGAACGGAGCGACTTCGTGCCGACCGGAGAACCATAGACATCTCTTTCGAAAGGAAGTCCAACTTTATATGACGTCATGCGTCGTCACGAAGTTCTAGGACCATCAAGAAGCCCAAGATTTTCAGAAATGTGAGATGTCCTACGAAAGTGTGGTGTCATCCTGAAGTGTCGACTAGTCAGTCCACGACTATACAAAAGTCTTGTTTTTAACAGCCGACCAAGCCAATAGACGAAGATTTGCAAGCACCATCTGGACCTCCGTCATCAAGTGGTTGTGTACCGTTCGATGATTTGAAGGGGACCTTGACCATACTCAAGTCAAATCATTTTGGAATATGTGCGGATTCGCATGCAATATCGTTTACAAATACTTAGCTTTTACTAGATAACTTTAAACAGAGTTCGTTTTGTCTAGAAGGTGACAAGTGCTTCGGAGAATCTTGCGTGGATAACTTAGGCGCACGGGGACTGCGGTGGCACGCGCCAAGGTGTGATCTGTTCTATTTCATTTCCAAGTTAGAGCTCGAATACGTTTCCGAACGGAAAGTCTCTATTTCATATTACCCTGTGGTTTTGGGAGGTTTGTTAGTGTTCGTCCCTAGGACTGTATCTTGATTGATTATTGTGTGATAGGACGTATATTGTTTTGAAACGTATCTTTGATTTGGAACTAGTCTCCTTATTGGGATGGTGCCCGAAACGTTGATAAGGGCTTGCCGACGAGACTGACCAGTGTCTCGTTCGGAACCCAAGTTCGACTGGTATTAAGACCGACCTCTTCACGGTCTAGAAGAATAAGAAGAGGCTACATATTGCTCTGTATTGATTAGGTTATCTGGAGGAAGTTTTGTGTGTAAATTTCTTTCCTTCTGTATATACCAGGTTCGGAAGTCTGCGTTCGGTAAGACACTCCGTTCTGATTGATATCTAACAACTCATTTGGTGGAACTCCTCTGTGGTAGAGTGCTCCAGGAATGTCCGGCAGCACGATGTGGCAGTTGGAGATCGACACGAGCGAGTGACGGGAAAGGACCGGCGGGGGATGAACGATCTGATGCCTCAGATGGTCATAGAAGGACAATGCCCCGATTTAGTGACGCTGTCCCAAGACCCCGATCTAGCTCTAGGGCGGGCCCGATCTAAGCTATGACGGACCCCGATCTAGCTCCACGACGGACCCCGATCTACGTCGCGACGGACCCCGATCCAGCCGATCCACGGCCCGTATCATGACTCAGGCCGAGGTGTCACAGGGATTAGGGTTGCAGTAGGTACGACCGTTAAACGAACTATGCAGGAAGGAAGCCGGTGGATAGGATAGGCGGGATACGATCAGTTTCCAACATTCTTGGTTGCGCAAAAGTCTCCCTAAGTTACTGGTCTGACAGGAGCCCTAAGTCTTCTTCGCGCGTCTACGTCTGAAGACCCTCCAGC
>NBNE01000286.1:0-14944 GCA_002215365.1 Phytophthora megakarya
TGCAAATTTCATCTAATTCAACTCACGCTTTCGATGGACTTGAGTTGGTTTTTCCCTTTTTGGGTTTCTAACATCCCATCATGTATTGGTTTTTCTGTCGCCGTCAACGATATCGCTAAGGGATGGTCTTGTCGTTTGCATGACGCTGTACACGTTGTGTGAACGCGTTGAACGACATCGAAAAAATCGACTACCGAAACTGTCTCCTCCGCAGCACTGACAACAACGAGATTTAGTCTGTGCGCGAAACAATGAACGTAGTGTGCACTGGGGCATTTTACAGAGATTGTTTTCTGCAGACCGTTGTAATGTTCGACGCACCATCATAGCCTTGGCTCCGACAACGCGACATTGATAACCCCCACACCAAAATCTGGTTTAGTAAACTGCTAAAACGTGAGTTTGAAGTGGTATCGCATAAATGGACAGTCACTAAAAAGCTCGCACGAATGTCCCCATTTTGAGCTGAAACATACCGAACAACAATGGCCATTGGCTCGCTCTTCGATTCACAACTTGTTTCGTCCGCGAGAAGGGCATAGAATCCACCACTATTTCTTCGTGAATAATTTTTCACGGATCTGCTCTGCAGCGCACTGCAATATTTGATGTTGTGATAGTGGGGGCGTATCCATTCCATTTCGAGCTGATCTGCTCATTTGATCTGCAAAAACAGGTATTCTCTCCTGTAAAAAAGCAATCGTTTCCAAAACATTCCCTCGATTATCTGAGAAATTCTGCAAAACCAATTCAGGAGTTAAAGTCGATAAGAACTTATCATGCGAATTACAATGATCCTACCGTCTTGTTTTGGCCGAGAAATGGAATTCCTTGTCGCGCAATATGGATACATATGTCTGCCACATCACCAATACCCATACGATTTTGAACTCTGGCTTGCTGGTCTGTTCTGTCAATTTTTGCTGAATGCTGTGACGCGATGATAGTAGTTCCAAACCAGATGCTTCAGCCTTGGAATGACGCGAACTTCCTACTCCAACGTGCTTAGGAAACCCGTGTTAAGATAGTGTTTTTTTCCAGTTACGATAACCCAATGCTGGTTGCGAGAAAACACTGGTTTCCTGTTCACAAATCATGACTTCTCTGCTTAAAAAAACAATACAAGCAGTACGCGACGTTTTCTTTTGGTGAATACTCTAACCACTTAAACCTCTCGTACCAACAGCTCTGAAATGACCTCATTCGTTTTTTTCCTCCAAAATCATCACAAGGCAGAAGTTTCAAGTCCAAATTGTCAGTGGGGATCGGGCGCGACGGCGTTGCAGAGTTGATCCACGGCATTCCATTTCCCAGTTGGGCCCATTGAGTGAAGGTAAGGGTGGGGTTCCCATTTCATGTTAATGATTCTGCTTGAAGGGTTTAGTAGTCCCTTGCAAGTTTATAAGTAGACTGCATTTCAGAGAGTTGATAGCATTGTATCCCTCCTAGAGGGTGGTGCGCGTGAAGAGAAGAGTGCGCTTCAGACTGACCAGTGTCTAAAGCGTATACTCAGTTGACTGGTGATAGACCCCCCCCCGTTCAAGGGTCTCAAAGAATAAGCAACGGCTGTATATTTGTATATTTAACTCTGTATTTTGGCTATCTTACAAAGGAGTGTGTTCTGGGGCTTTATTCCTAGTCTAATAAGGGTGCGTTTCAGACAGTAAACGTCCAACCCGATACTCTCAGTGCCTACATTAACTACCAACCCGGCAGGTTGTCAGGCTGCCACCAAGATCGAACCAAAGGGATTCACAAGGGCCACACCAACTCTAGAGCGCCTGCGTTCCAGAGTTTCTGACCCCAGTACCAGAGAGTTCTCCAATTCTCTGGACCACCTGGGCTGCCGCACTATTCCCTTACGGCGGAAAAGGTTCACCGACCTCGCCACAAACTACCAAGGGGGTGACGGGCCGAAGTACTGTGAATGTTACATGCATACCCCTGTAGCGCGTTGTGGAGTTTAAGAGGACGCATGGTGTGATATTAGTGGGCACCTGGCATATGTGGCTTCCGTGGTTTTCACCGCTTTGAAGCTGCAGCATAATCCTATCTAGCTGCACAGAGTCTGATTACATTCATCTGACGTCGAGTTGGGAAGTCGAGTCGCTAGTATTTAGAACGCATACACTTGAACTAAAAGCAACCATCCTTAAAACCATTGCTCTATTCCTAGCTTAACTTGAAGTTAGCTTGAAAAGCCGGAAGATGACGATCTAGAAAGCAATGATTCTTGATATTCAAACTGGGTTTCACGCTGAGTTGCAGGCTGTGTGACGCCGGGCGCGAACGTACTTGTAGTCGCATGCGATAGTGACGTTGGGCCCTAGACCGTTGAGTCCGAATACGCTCCCCCATTGCGTGGTACTTGGAAAGAACCATATCGTAGTGTTCATTGTCACAAGCACTGAGTGGCATCAGACCTACATGGTAGTTCGTGAGTGCAGTACTTAGGCGAGCTACGCTGTCAAAACGATTTTCATTCCACTTGAAGTTAGCGTACGTAGCTTTGCACAGCAACCACATACGACCGAAGCAATTCTCGACAAGAAGACGGTCTGCCGAGATCGCCTTGTTGCGTGCGATGTCCTCTTGGTCTAGGGTGCCTCCGCGCGGCTGTTTCCGAGGCTGAATGGTACGAAGAACCCGTCCCTCTTCTTGAAAACACTTGTACACTAAGACACCCCACGCCTGAGGGAATTGAGACGGTTCGCCTCCAAGCTCAGGCACTGAATCGTCCTCCTTCATTAACATTTGACGGTGAATTGAAGACGATCGAGCATCATAGTAAGTTCTGATCTTGAATCAGAAGCGTGGTCTGACACGTCAACGGCAACACCTGGTGGCGCAACGGAGCACTCGATCTTGAAGCCATATAGCTTGTGCTTCGCAGAGAAGTACACTTTCTGTTCTGTAAAGCGGCCCGTCGGTCGGTAGGCTGGCTGAAACTTGCCATCCGTCGCGTAGAGTGCATGGGGGTAATTGGAGAACGTGTTACCCTCTTGTATTTGCTTGTTCATCTTGACGCGTTCGACCAGCTGGGAGTACAACACGGGTTCGATGGTCTGGATGACGCGATGTACCAGTTTTTTCTAGCGTTGACACACCCATGTTGAATTCGATCGCGTGTTTGTGCCATGTGTCGAAGTGCTTTAGCTTTGTCAGCGTGATGAAAAGCACATCTTTCCCCGGAAACAGACGGCTTTCTTCCTCGTCCTTGTGTCCACGCAATTGTTACTGCAGACTCGACGAGAGCCCAGAGAGCATCCAGTTCTGGACAAGAGAAGTTTGGCATCCCCTTGAGTGTGTCATCACCCCCGGAAGCAACAAACTGAGCGAGGATAGGGACCTCAGAATCCGACGATTCATCTTCGACGTGGCGGGCGACGTCACAAAAGTTTTCATGGCTTGAGGAAAGGTTTGCCGTCTCCTCATCCCACTGAGTAGTGAGGCGGTTCAAGACTTGGGCGGCTGTTGAAGCCATCGTTGTGGGCTGTTCGATTTTGAAAATTGAACGTTGTACGCGTATTTTGAACCCTTGCATCGTGCAAAATGTTCGTGGCTGGTATTTAACGAAACTTGAGTATTTTATAGATATAGCCATCTCGCCTTAGTTTTATATAGAATTTTACTCAAGTTATTTGATCTTATTATGGATACCGTATTTTCGTAGTCGTTGGCGTCGCTGAGCCCTAAGGGTCACCTGAAAATCAGCCAATAGCGTGGTTTACATTCTAGCAGATGGAAAAACTAAATCGAGGGGCAGAGGACACTAATTCGCGGCTGCCGTCCATTTGTATTCATTCACCTCCTACCAGATCAATTCTAACGCTGGAAGCAAGCCATCAATGCCTCGTCCGTGTATCACCAGCAGTGGAAAGAAGCAGAAGAAGTATCAGCGCACTGCCGTCGCCTACGCTGACAAAGACGCCGTACTTGAGTACATCGCAGACGGTCACGACCTCGACGAAACTATCGCTGAGTTCTACAGTTGCTTCGACAAGAAGCAACTCCGAGCAAAAAAAAACAAATCAACAAGTGGGTCAAAACCCAAGTACATATTCGCAATGTATGTGCTTCAGGTCGAGGTACTCATCTCAACTCTCGTCATCTTGGTGATGCTACGGTACTACCGAAGGATGCCGAGCAGCAGATAGTTCTATGGGTGAACACATTGCGGAAGGACGGCGCCCCCGTATCGCGGTCAATGCTCACTCTGCAAGCAAAGGAAGTCGCTGCCGACAAAGGACTCGGGGAGGACAAATTTGCAGCTTCAGATACATGGGTTAACCTCTTTTTTTGTCGTCACAAGATGGCTCTTCGAACACGAACGCGTCAAGGTAAAACAACGCCGGCGGATGCTCAAGAAGCTGCAATACCGTTTAAAGAGCTAGTACTTAAAACGATGGTGGAGAAGAAGTGCACTCGTCTGTACAATGCTGATCAAACTGGTACGATATTTTATCTTTTTGGTTCAATTTGTTTTCTAACTTCGTTGATATAAGCTGTTTTTTAGTATCTCCCTAAGAAAACCATCACTGCACGCGGTAGCAAGACCGTTTGGATAAATGCGGTAACAAAAACAAAGTACGAGCAACCGCAATGTTGCTGGGCGACTCTGAAGGCAATGAGAACGAGCCTTTTATTGTGTACAAGAGTTTTCCAGCAAAATCTAAGGAAAAACAAGACTTCAACAACTCGGAACGCAACGGGTTTGGTGTGACTGTGTGGCGTAAAGTCCAGCCACTTCAAAACCGCCACCGATGCCGCATTTTCGGCAACCAAACTGCCTGGTGGAACTTCCAACTTTCGCTCAAGTTCCTGAAATTTCACTGTGCCGAGCGTGACAATTTTGACGAAAACGTTATTTTGTTATGGTACGATTTCAGTGGCCATTGGAACCTGAAGCCGTCGAATATGCAGCAAAGCTAAACGTTGTGTTGATAAAGGTTCCCCCTCGGTACACATATATGTGTCAGCCTACAACCGAAGTTTTTACTCTGAAGGCCCCAGGACAACCCGAAATCACGGAATGGATTTCGTCGTGTTGGTACGATTTGACGGCCACCACTATTGTAAGTGGTTTTGATCGTGTGGGGCTAACGGGCGACACCCGCGTCGTGAATGATGGTTTCGATTTGGAAAAAAGAGTGAGTTCTACTGTTGATGAACTTACGCGGCTGCGTCTTGTGGTAGAATCCATAGACTCTGACGACGACTTCGAGCACTGCAGTGATACCGACGAATAGTACATGAAGCCTACATCGTTGTTTTAGATGGTATAAAGTTCTACATTTTAGTAATTCAACCATCTGTTGGTGTGTGTGGGGTGATACGAAAATGCACCTTAGTTACACACACACACAAAAAGACAGGGTTATGTACGTAAATATCGCAACTTAGAATTATTATTGAGCAATAGATCCGAAACCGAACTGATTGCGCCATATAGTATTGTACAGTGAAAAACAATGTTATTCACGGTACATACCCATAGTTCGCGAATATTTCACTTTTTGCACCTGTGGCCTATTAGGCTGAAAGAATTGCAATATCTATTCTCTGTACAAATCTAATACCCTATATGAACAAAATACGTTGAAGCTAGACAGTTTCTCAGCGGTGTCTGTATGGAATCCACGGTGATGCCCCCTGTCTAGGGTAATCAATCTGGCGGATATAACGGAGTGATCACACTATAGTCCCTACCGATTACCACCACAGAGACCACGCTAATCAGGTGATCATCAACTGTATATATTTATAAATCTGTTCGTATCTCGCATACATTTGTTCTGCTTGTTCTACTGTGTTGCTCGTTATTTGTCCAACTAAGGGGATGTTTCATTCGGGGGTAAGTTAACTGGGGCAACTTTCTCGGCCAATCAAATCCTTTAAAATCTGTCCCAGCTGCCCTGACCTCAAAGCTCAGGGCAGCTGGGGCAACTGGGGTATTTTTATCCCCGTTTAAACAGATATAAGAATCGCGTTAGCGTGGGTTTACATGTTAGATGCTTGATGTCAAGGAACACCTCAATATTCCGTGGACAACTCAGGTATGGCAAACAATCTGTTCGTAATTTAGCTGTAGATGTCTACAATGTTCGTCTCTATCAGTATCGCTCCATAAGTTTCTTCTTTATCGGCAGTTTAAATGCTTGATCCATGGTAGTTCACCGGCTTATCAATTTTCCGAATCTTTTCATGATCCCTAGGATAGTGATTTCTCGGTGAAAACAATTAACAAGAAGGGTTGGGCGTATGGTCAAGTAGTTAAAGGCCCCAAGTACTTTGGACCACGTGTATTGAATTTCTTGATCGACACCATGCTGGAACCTAAGTTCGGTGCGACTTGTCTGTCGGAGGAGTAGACTGAAGGGAACACTGTGTAAGCACACAAGTCGACTGTGGTCATTTCAGTGTAGAGGTGATCAGGTAGGAAGTTCATAGACAATGACGAAGATGACACTGGTTTACTTACCACTGTTGCTCATGCTGAACTCGCCGCAATATGTACATAAGGAGTATAGAACGAAATAATGATAGTTTAGGAGAACTCAACTTGACTAGATATACAGAATTTTCGTGTTGGAATGTGTCAGTCAAAATCATTCGTTGATAGTTTGGATGGCGTGAATATTTCAATTTATTACTGCCACAAAATCTCCACGGAAATATAGCAATCGTGAAAATTGGAGACTGAAAAAGCATGGAATCATTTTTTCTCCGTCTATTTTCTCACGCATTGCATATTCGTGTATCGTACATAATTAGCTGTTGATGTTGTATTGACAAGTTGTGTGGGCTTTGAATTGTGTCTGAAAACTGTGGCAATGCTCCTTTATTGGCTGTGACACTTCTCTTCCAGTTCAAGATCCCTTCACCAGTCGTGCGCTCTGGGGTTGATCAAGCTGCTAGACCGCATCTGGAATAGCAGTAAAGTTTACAAGTATGACATTTCTTCGGACAATAATTGGACACTCCGAAAATATATTCGGAACGATCCACTACCAACACTATCAATTTACAAAGTCACTACAAAAAGTGTCGAATCTCAATTTTAAATGATCAAGTTAGCGCATGATTTCAAGACGGCAAAGCGAAGAAAGAGATGATTCGCGAAACTGCTACAAAGCTGGAAGTTTAGAAGTACTGGAATTCTTTTTACTCAGTGACAATACTTCAACAGATACATCATTTCGAGCAGACTGAATTGGACACGGTTGATTGGAAAGAGGTACAACTTACTGCAACAGTGAAAAATGGTCACAATGAGGTTGTATGGTAGCTTGGAACACATTTCCCAACTACGGATGACATCAGTGCAGCACTTAGTGCTGCAATAAGCAACAGTGATATTATGACGGCAGAATGGCTGTTGACGCGGAGAAGAACAGGAAATGATCCTTTTCAACCTGCACATTTTGTGGAAAGTGGATGTGTTGCAATGGCTCGTCAAACATGACCAACTTGATGGGGGTTGGGTCTAGTGTTCGTTGCTGCAAAAACAGAAAGTTGAATGTTAAAAGGTGGTTGATTGACCGAGATGAAGCTATCCAGGACAAAAAAACATTGGGAAAGAGGTCAGTCTTCCCATTCATATTGCAGCTGTCAATGGTACCCTACATGTTTGAAGGCTGCCGATGCAACGCCAACGTGCTAAGCATGGAGGGGTTGCCAAGGACGGCGCAGTTTTCCAATGTCATTAGTGTACTATAGATAGGATAGGTAGGATAGGTAGGAGAAGTAGTGAGCGCAGCTCACTTTAAAATCTTCTCTCCGCAGCTAAACCCTCCAAGTCCCGCCTTCTCGGACATTTCTTCAACCACTTATGGCTCCAAGCTAATTCTATCTTCGCCCAGGTTCGTTCGATCTTGTCGGCTTTGCCTACGGTTAAGCAGAAGGCCCAGCATCCCGCGGGGGCAAGGTCAAGGTCAAGTTGGTGCTGAGCGGGCGCTGGACGGAAGAACAAGTACAGACTATCGAAGTGACCCAAGATGAGCTGAACCCTCGGGCAGTATCCGATGAGGAGGCCTTAGATGGAGTCGGTACTTTTGTGGGTAGTGCAATTTGCACGTCGAGGGTTCGGCCGGGTGGTGCTCGCGTGTGGGATTGCGGTTTTGTTGTTGTGTATAAGTGGAGCATGCACCAACTCCAGGGGTGGCTTGATGTTACTTTTAACGGGAGTGAGGTCGCCATCCTATATTCGCCTGAATCCACGCAAGATGTCGCGGTAGAAGTATATTCTCTACAGCCGTGTTCGGGGAACAGTCCCAGTCTCGTCACGGCGATGAAGATGAAAGATTCGCACGTTTACAACGCTTTTAACGGGATCGGTCGGACCGCAACACGTGACGCTAAGGCGCTTCTGAACGCAGTGGGTGGTAAAGCGATCGACGAGTCCAAGGCTGTGCCACGTCCGGACATCTCCACCTTGGAGGTGTCAGAAATACCAGTACGGCATATTCTCGATTATGTCTTCTATAAAGAAGGTGGTCGAGTGCAACCAGCGGGCGTCAGTTTCGGCGATAAAATTTTCGACATAGGAGCCGTCGGGGTGCAGGACGACCCTCTTCTAAATTCGGGTGACACTGGTGTGGTCCTTAGCGACGGATTGAGCGATTCAGAGGACGATCTAGCTGATCGCTCAACGGGAGTACGAACCACAGGGCCGGCCCAGCAACCAACCTTAAAACGCAGGAAGTTAGAAGCATCTGCACCAGTAACACGGCAAACATCAGCAGATAACAATATTCCAGGAACGACATGACGGGAGCGTGACGTAGATCACCTGATTTAGTTGCAGCGAGGTAATGGATCAGGTGTAGTCGAAGGAACACGAGACAATCACACTACCGACACTCACCAATTTCAGCCTACTGGAATGCATTCGACCATCCATCTACCG
The DNA here is from genome assembly GCA_002215365.1 of Phytophthora megakarya. Lineage (NCBI taxonomy): Eukaryota > Oomycota > Peronosporomycetes > Peronosporales > Peronosporaceae > Phytophthora > Phytophthora megakarya. Next base: position 8,909 of record NBNE01000286.1, read on the forward strand.
CTTATAAACGGTAAGTACTCGCATATGACAGCCCAGCGATTTTTTGAGTTTGTTCAGATCTATTGGAGAAAGTTTGGATTCTTCCCACATCCTGCTGTCCTGCGCGCGTTGTTTGGATGGGACTTTGGTACGCGAGGTTTGTCGATCCTACATTTTGTCCGCGTGACGGAGCAAGAAAAACGAGTTCGAGTACGATGCAATGACATGAGCAACTTTTCAAGAAAGAACACATTACCTGCAACAATATCCCAGGTAAATTTCTCTGAGATATGCGGTGCCATTGACATCTTGTGTGTGCCGTGATGCGGCAACTGTATAAACCAGTTGTCCACGATACGCTTGTAGCAGCATTCAGTTTTTTTGTGAAATGCGCGTTACGGGCCTACCGACTAGTGCAGAAGCTCTCACAGAATTGGTGGCATGGGTGGATGATCGACCAGAGTTGTTTCGCGTTTTTATTAGTGAAGACAGCTGGCTGGGACTTGGTCAAATCAAGGACCAATTCAGTGTTTCACACGAGGCCTTCATTCGCGTACACCAACTAATACTTCGGCAAGATGTCATCGCAGCAGCTAAGGCAGCCGGAGCAACATCATACCGACAGATCGGTCAGTCTCGAGAAGGCCGGGGGCATGAAGCGAGGAAGAGGATATCAATCCCTGCTAAAGTCCGACAAGCTTTGCCCAAACAGGAAAGAAAGCGATTTGTATGTGGTTTCTCTCCGCTCAACGGTACCGCGGTGGAAATGGCAATTGTGTCATCATAAACCTGAGCCACTTCAAACAAGCAACACACCAGATATTGTGCATGAATTCGTCACCAAAACTATGGAAGTGTCGCAACAGATTTTAAGTGAAGGTGCCAGGAAGTGTAAGTCGGTCTGGCCACTCCTGGCGAGAAAGATCGGTCGCAAAAGAAGTTCTTTCTCCGGACTACAACATTGCTTCAGTCATTAGAATATGCTAATCCTTCTACACAATTTTCTGGGACGCTCAATGCGATTATGCCATTGAGTCCGTCCAAATTGAGACCACTCAGTCGACGCAAGTTGTTGAGTCCGTCCACACCCGGACCGCCCGATCGACTCACGTCAATGGGCCCGTCCACACCTGGGCCATTCGGTCGACTCATGTCGTCGAGTCCGTCCACCTGTGCATCGCTCGACTATCACAAGTCGGTGAGCGATTCCACCTGTGTGCCGGCGCACGATCGACACAAGTCGATCAGACCGTTCACTCATGGTACACACACCCCATCAACTCCAATAACAGCCAGCAGTTTCACATCAACGCAACAACACCGTTTCAACAAAACTGTACATGTTCGACAACGCCTGGTACAGTGGCAGTTGGATGTTACTACATCTACACTGGATCAGGCTCTTGTTCAGTATGGCCTGACGCCGCCAGCGCCAATGCCGCTCGAGGTGTCCAATGAAGGAAACGTCGCTTACCTGCTGGATCGCAAGAAGCAACACGTGTACAGTCAGCTCATTCGACGAGCAAAACTTCAGTCACCGGCGTTTGTACGACTGCTTCGTGACGAATCTGACCAGGACCCCCGACCTAACAAAGCCTTGGCGGAGCCAAGTGGCCACCCATCGTGGGGAATTTATCGTCACCGCTCCAGATGGAGAGAAGTTATCCAGCATGGGATAATACCACAATGGAAGACAACCTTTAAAACACAAGTCACAGCTCCTTCCAATCACGGTTCTGTAATGCGTGCGATGAATATCATTATAAAGCATCGCAGGGCTGGCCAGAACTTGAATCGATACCTAATCCTTGAAATCGATTTGATGTCAGCACTGGAAGATGTTACCTGTAGCCCATTTGGTGCTGTTCAAAAAGGCGATGTGGATATAGCCATTGACGCTCGCATCATACATGACCACTCGAATCCACCGGGAAACTCTGTCAACGGCAACACGGCAGCTGACCATGAAATCGAAATGTGTTACGAAGGAGCAGAAGCCTTGGAGAATCGCATTCTCGACGTGGCCCAGATATTCCCTACGCTACAACGCATGATGACAGGCGATGTCAACGGTGCCTTTAGAAATATTCCTATGAATGCCGACCACGTGGGGCGTTTTGCTGGAACTATACTCGAACTAGGGATCCTGGTCATGGATCTGTGTTGCCCGTTTGGTTGGAAGAATTCGCCCTCTTCATACTGGCTAGCTGGGGAAGCAATCAGTCACTTATATATTAGCTCTGCACCACGGTATCCATTGCAACTGAAGGGGGGAAGGGGACATTTGATGCCAAGACATGGTGTGACGACCATACGGCCATCGAACCCGACATCGGGACCAGAGTATTAGAGGCTCAACTAGCGTTGAGGTCGTCGATGGTTACGGTTGTCGGACCTGCAACTTACGATGAAAAGAAATTCTCAAACTGGTTTGAAAAGGGTCGGACATTAGGATTGGACTGGGACCTTCCCGCGAAATCTGTCTCGATGCCACGTGAGAAGGTTCTCAAAGCGCCAGGGCGCCTCTACAACCTGCGATCCAGTGTTAAAACTACCCGAACTGAGTTACAGAAGCTGTTGGGGAGCCTACGCCATGTGGTGATGTGTATCCGACCGGCCGCCCCGTTCTTCCAGCGTGTGGCAGCATTAGCACGATCTGCACCCCGTCATGGTGTGTTCAGGTATCAGCGGAAGTAAAAGAGGGCCTAGCCTGGTTTGAGGTGATAATACGAATTATCAGACTCAACGGGATCTCATTGCGCGGTTCATCCGTCGACACGAGCCAGACTTCCACATACACATGGATGCAAGCGACCAAGGTCTTTGCGCGTTGTTCCCTGCCAAGAAACAGTATTTGCAGGTGCGGTTCACGGAGGATGAGTTAGCACTGATTCGGCATTGCAATGAGACCGGGAGTAACGTATTCTGCATAAACGTGCTTGAATTGATGAGCGCTGTGTTCTCCGCTCTCGTATGGGTTCACAAATGGCACAGCAAGGACGCCGAAGCCAACAAGAACGTGAGATTCTGGATAGACAACACTTCGGCTGTAGCCTGGAACAACCGCAAAAGCAGCCGTAACAGCTTTGCCCAAATGCTACTGCGACTACTGGGTATTTGTGAAGTTCAACACGGATTTTATTCGACGGCCTCTCACGTGGCCGGAGTGGATAATGACATGGCTGACGCCGGCAGCAGGATGTGGGAATCCCCTTCTCGAGCGTTCACATTTACTAATTTGTGCGTTGGATGGACCTGTGTGGTGAAGTGGATCAAGCATTTTACGTGAATAAGATCAAGTGATTGATTGACGGAAAGGCAACTGGAGAGTTATCCGGACTAATGTCTACATATCCGGATCTGGACGATTCGGATCTTGCACGGAATTGACGGCTAGTGACGGCCTTGGATATACGTGGATATGTATCTGGGAGATATGAACATCAAGGCATTACCGAGCATCCGGAGTGGGAAGGCCCGGATCGCGGGTGGGGAAAGTTTGTGGGTACGCGGAGCTGGATCCGCAGTGAAACTTCAGGATCATGCCGGATCCTGGGCATGTACGTATTGAGGGACCTCTGGAGAGTACAGATCACAAGGTTTGGTTGACGATCAAGAAGGTCAAGGGTAAACTCGAATCCGGCGGATCCGACAGTGGAGTGTCGACACCGGATGATTACGCGCAGGTCCTGAGATATAGCAGCTGCTCCCACAGAAGCAGTACTCAGACATACGTATCCTGCGTGGTAAAGGTACGACAGGCTATGATATAGGACTTCGGAATAACAGAGAATCGAATTTGCATCATTGGGTACAAGTGGTTGGTTTCTTTATTTGATCCACACTTAGTGTATTACGGACACCTCGGATCGGGATAATACTTTGGCCCTACAAGGTGATCCGCGTGTTAAGAGTATAGGATCTAGCGTTAGTTTGGATAAACCATATATTGGCCAGATCCGACGACCTAATGACTTACTTTATACGTGCAAACTTCGGATCTTCGACATTTCCTGCTTGGTCGTCGATCCTTCGATCTCTCCACTACAGCTCAAGATCCAGTCATTGGTGACTGCAAGCAAGCAAATGGATCTCCGGATCACGAACAACAAAGGCCTCAAGGACAACACACCAATGCACCCCAACACGGCCCGGATCAAGATCCGGCCACCGGCGATCTGCACTCGAATATTCGTGTAGACCCCGGATCCCCAGTACCGACAGCAGAGCGAAGCCTTCCGCGCTGCTGATCACATCCCTGCGTCCCGCCAAGACGCCCGATCTTCATTCACTTGGACAATCTCCTGCAGTTACCGGAGGAGCAGATCGGTTACACAAGGTGAGGAAGTTCAGCTTGATCACGGATCATAGGAGTACCCCCTCTTTTAGTCGGTGTCCTGGGCACAGTGGTAAGTCGGATCCAGCATCTTCACACATTTTGCTGATCCCGCTCCACCACACCTGTGTACAGATACCGACCGCCTCGCACGATCTCTCGCTTCTTTGGGGTGTTATTGCGCGCTGGATCCCTCGCTCAATCGTCCAGGAAACATTACTCACGTGCCTGGGAGCAATGGACCGCATGGTGCGGTATGATGCGTTATAGTCCATGGCACACGGCCACCAACGTTGACAGGAATGTAGAACAGCTAGGTGCATTCGCTGTTTACTTCTGGAAGTACGGTATGAACCGTAAGCACCAAGGAAACACCTACTCAACAATATGTGCAAAGTTATGTGCAGTACGATGGTATCATAAGACTACTGCTGACTACGATCCTGGAGTTAATGCCAGTCACGCTATTCTTCTCCGTGGTATACGTCGATTCTCCGATCCCGTTGTGAAACACCAGCCATTGTCCGCTCGCCTTCTTCAGGTTATTTTCACCTGTCTTGATCTCACAATGCCACGCGATCAAATTCTACGGGGCGGACTACTGTTGGGATATTTCTTCCTACTTAGGAGGTCTGAGTATTTGTTTATCGGTAGACGAGTTCACTCCTATATCGTTCGGTTGTCCGCAATTCGGCCCATCGACCAAGACGATCGTGAAGTTTTACCAAAGCATGCTGAAATTGTGGGGATTACGTTGCACGGCTCTAAAAACACTCACTTCGGGCGCGAAGAGTGCCGTTTTCACTACAAATCTAACGACAAGGTGATATGCCCGGTCCGGGGTGCCCGGTGGATCTACAAAGGAGCGACATTGTTCGGTACACGCGGCGAAGACCCAGCGCTGTCGATGCAGCGAGGTGGCATAACCTCAGATGACGTGTCTGCAGTGATTAAAAATGCAGCAAAGCGGATCGGCTCGAACCTGCCTGATTTTCAACCGACACAGTACGCATTGGCGGGGTTACAGCACTCCTCAACGCACGTGCCGATCGACTTGTCATAAAGTTGATGGGCAGGCGGCAGTCAAACTCCATTGAAGATTACTCCGTCCTATCTGCAAAGGGATCGGCACAACTCTCTCAGCAGATGTGTTAATCCACCGCGATCCGAACGAAGGAGTACCAGGCGGCATTCTATGTGGGGCGGCCGCCACGCCACGCCCATTATGTGGCAAAGAAATGCTACAATTTGCCCCAACTTTACATTGCTGGAAATTGAGGGTTCCCGATGCAACGCTAACGTGCTAAGCATGGAGGGGTTGCTAAGGAAGGCGCAGTCTCCCAATGTCATAAGTGTACTATAGATAGGATAGGTAGGAGAAGTAGTGAGCTCAGCTCACTTTAAAATCTTTTCTCCGCAGCTAACCCGCCACGCTACGCCCATTATGTGGCAAAGCAATGCTACAATTTGCCCAACTTAAGATTGCTGGAAATGCAAAATATTTCCGAGTCAGGACAAAATCATCGACAGACAATTTACAACGTGCGAAATTTAAACTAAAGCAAAAATGGCAACACCAGGAATTTGAAGTGAAATTGGGGAGTATGAACGAAGCTTTTATTGTTTCCGGAAAGACGATGACGTTAGCAGCACAAAATGGGTGTCTGCCAATTGTGAAATGGCTGCTCGAAGAGTTTGGTGACGACCTTGATATCACTTTT
>NBNE01000286.1:15024-27515 GCA_002215365.1 Phytophthora megakarya
AGGCCGTAGTCCAAATCTAAGACCGATAAAAGACCCAAATTTGTGACCCATTCAAATTTAGTATAGGGACTGATATAAGACCTAAAAAAATAAAGTAAATCAAACCAGTATTTTTAAATAAGATTAGTTACAAGCTGATCAATTGAATTTAAGAGGTGTATTATAAATGGTTAGTGCAGTTGTAATTTAAGCTACCCTAGGCAATAACTAAGATGTTCCAGCAGATCTTGCACTTCTCTGTTGACGCTGAGTTGCTCTGCTACTGGCAATATGTCCCCGAGAGACATTTTGTCGCCGGCCTCGACGCACTTGTCGTCGCACAGTTCCTTGGCGAGTAAGCTCGATAGCCATGGGCCCCTGAAGAGCACCCTGTTGAGGAGCTACTGCACGTCGATGGTACTTCTTGAAACATAATATTTTAAAATTTATGCATTAAATTAAGCAACAGGCCCATGTTCATAAACTTTAAATGCTTAAGGAAATATGATATCATCGTCACAAACTTGCAAAAAGCTAAAGAGCTACCAAACACTCTTGCTTTTCAAAACAATAACCCTTTACGTAAAAATATCACATTTGCCAAATATTATATATAAGAAACACAACGTGTGTTTTGATGGATCTCAATTTAGGTACCGCAGCGGAGGACCCATAACTTTTGAGATCCTTTGAAAAATTTGTGGGAAGATCCAAAACGGACCCGGTCCACAGGTGACCTGTAAAAAAGTCTACCGACCCACCTAAGGACACTGTTCTAATGGATTCGGTTGCTCACAATCGGCATTTAGACATAGTCAAGTATTTTGCATCAACTACCGCAGTCCATCAATGTAATATCCAGCAAAAAAACCAAAGAGATGAAGGGACACCTAGCCAAATTTGCACTCAAGGGGAGATGAATGGTGCAGCTGCAAATGGTTATTTTGAAGTCATTGAGTGGTTTGATGACAATCGAGGTGAGGGCCGCTCTAGTGAAGCGATGAATTCTGCAGGTGCAGGTGGACACTTGAATGTTATTAAATGGCTACATGAATTCGGATCGGAGAGGTGCATGACGACAGCGATGGATAGACCTGCAGCAAGGGGCCACCTTAAGGTGGTAAAGTGGCTACATGACAACACAAGTGCTGGATGTACAACACGCGCAATGGACGATGCGGCTATGAATGATCATTTTGAAGTCGTCAAATGGCTGCACCATAAACGATCGGAGGGTTGCACAATTTTTGCACTGACTTGCTGCCCTATATATGAGTTGAACGTAGTCAAATAGCTTCACAGTCATCGCACTCAAGGTTGCTCGAAGAATATAATTGGCGAGGCAGCAGTAGAAGGCAAGATCTCTTTATTTCAGTGGTTTTGCCGACATCACGGCGAGGGTTTCTCAGAAGATGCAATGTCTGCCGCTGCTCAGTGGAATCGCTTCGAAATATTTTTGTTCTTGTATTCCCAAGGCCAAGGGTACACGCCAAAACCCATATTACTGGTCGATCAAAATAACTTCATCTTGTTTTCAACGATCCGATCTTGAATTTCCCCGAACCGATTCGGGTAATGTTTGGGATTCCTTAAATCCTCATACATACATAAAAACGGCTGTCCTAGGACGGAAATGTTCTATAATGTCAGGTTCGAGTAGAATCTAGTCGCTGTCCGCCTCTCCTGTCAACGATACAGGCTTGGAAGACGCGCTGTCCATCCACTAGGCGCGGACACACCTTGTAGCCACTCGGCCCAGCTTGAAAGGTCTTCCGGCCGAGATGTAAGATGAGATCGGCAATATCCAGTCCATGGTGGCTACTCCCTGGCATACATGTAGTTGTAGGTCTTACAGGTGCGAGCTCCGAAAGACATAACCAACAAATTCATTCTTGATTTTACTTTCCAAGACACAAGCGACTTCACATCTATCAACTCAAACCGTCTTCCGCGTCCGTCGTCCTACCGTAGACCTTACATGGGGTAGCACTTGCTGGTCTGCAAGTAGCGGATTAATCGACTGAAGAAGAAGGACACCAGGAGCGGGATTGACGACGGAGAGTGGCTGTGTGCCCCGACAGGTAGTGCATCGTGGCCGCAGTAAGAAAAGAATGGAAGGACTCGCTGCGGACGAGGTACTTACGGCGATTGTTGGCCTGCTTGCCGAGCAACAGTCCATGATGAAGAAGCTGACGGAGAGGTCAGAACGTGAAAAATGTGTCGAAGGTATCTCCATGCCGCACTACGCTGGCAACTTGGAGGAATCGTTGGAGATCTTCCTGGACCAGGATTGACTTTTCTTTGAAGCTAAACAATCGATTACGAGAACCCTATCCATCAGAAACGGGTGCTGGCGATCATGGTGACAAATCTGCGTGGTCAAGCGGCCGCATGGTTTACGACGCAACAGAAGAACATCGTGAGTATATCTGAGCTGGCTACGGCGTTGAGAAAGGAATTTATTCCTGCTAACCTACAAGAGAGATCGTGTGACAAGTTGTACGCGTTGAAACGGCGAGAGTGTTCGGACTTGGCGGAATACATAACGAGGTATCGCCAATTAATTAGCCAAGTGACCCAGATGAGCGACTTGGATCAGATCAACTATTTGTACGAGGACTAGTGTCACGAACCCGGGAAGAAGTCCAGTAGCGACGGTGCGGCACTGTGCCGGAAGCTCTCTCTGTAGCTACGGAATATGAGCGACGCATATGGCAATTACGTCGCACGGTCGGGCAAAACGGCGTCAACAACGGGAATTCAGTGACGGTCCAGAATCAATGGAAATCGGCAAATTCGCTTAATGGGTAAGTCAGAGGGAATGCGCCGCAATATGTGCTTCTGTGGCAAGAGACCTGGCCATCGTATGCGTGATTGTCAAAGTAGGGGAGTCAGAACGTCGCCACAGCAGGCTCCACGACATCCCTACAGCTACGGAAATATCCAGCGGGACAACGTCCAGAAAATCCAGCAGATTGGTAGAGAAGCCATGTACGCCGTCAGCACCTCCAGCACAAAGCGGTTCGTCAGCCGACACCCCAGAGCTCCTGATCATTTGACAGTAAATGCAACCGCTATGATATCAGCGACCAGAACCGATAGGAGTCTGGTGCGCAAGGAGGGCACGGTGTCGTTATACGGGACGCCAGTCAGGATTTTGCTCGATAGCGCACAATGTGATGCGACGTGGATTAGCGGATACGGTTGTACGCCGTAAGTGTGTCCGAATTGAGCGTTTCGATGGCCAAACGACAGAGGATGTGGCGAACGAGGTAGAAGCCGACATTTGCATGGAACAGTACGAGTTCCATCGCCTTCTGTTCACAGAGTATAAGCTCCAGCCCAGTCATGACGTAATTCTTGGCGCCCCTTGATCTGCTAAATATAACCCTGATATCGACCGGGTTACGCACGCGGTGGATGTCGCAGAGCCGGATGTGGACTTTGATCAGTTAGATGCGTTCATTGACAAAGCCACAAGTTCCGATCTAGGCATTCCCATCAGCGCCTTAGAGACCGCGTTTGACTACCAACATGTAGAAACGATATCCAGCGCACAAGTGGAAGAACAACGACTTGTTACATCTACTATTTCGGCAAGTATAGACGATGTGTTCGTGGAGTTTGAAAATTGTGCGCCACAGGTCCTGCCAAACCTCTGGCCGCCACACAAGGAGGATGAATTTGAGTTAACAATGAGACCAGGTGTTGTACCAAGTTCTCGACCCCCTTTAGGCTTTCAAGAACCGAGCAGGAAGCTCTTGATGGATTCGTGGACGAGAAGCTAGAGCATAACTGGATTGAGGTCTTGCATTCGCCTTGGATTTCATCAATATTTGCTGTGTCTAAGAAAGACCCGGTGTCCGGCACACTGCCCAGTCGTCGAGAGTGGATCAAGACTGGAAATACACAGTATCCGGTACGTTGGGTGGTAGACTACCGCTATGTAAACTCCCAAACAGAGATTTCTAAAATCCCGTTACCACGGATTGAAGCAAATTTCGACCGAATGACAGGGTGTACCGTGTTCTCGATACTGGATCTGGCGCAAAGATATCATTATATGTTTGTGGAACCAGACAGCAAGAACTTTACAGCCTTTTACACGGATAAGGAGGTGTAACAGTGGCGTGTGGCGCCCATGGGTTTGAGTGGTATGACAGGTGTCTTGTCGCGCTTAATGCGTGTGCTTTTTGGCAAATTTTCTTTTGTGGTGGTCTATTTAGACGATGTGTGTGTTTTTTCCTGCGGTGAGGACGAGCATTGCATGCATCTGCGAGCGGTGTTCGAGGTGCTGAGAAGGGAGCGATTGTATATTTGAAAGGAGAAGTGCGCATTTGGGTGGGCGTCGGTCAATTTTCTGGGTCATACAGTGACTGCAGATGGACTACATGTCGATAGGTTTTAGACAATTGCCATCGAGAAGTGGCCGAGTTGCAACTTTAACGATGGGAGAGGTGGTGAAAGATAAAGAATTGCTGTACCTGAAAGATGCAAGCGAGCTGCTGCGATTATGCGTACCAGAAGATCAACAGCTTCGCACTCAGTTGATCAACCAATTTCATGATACGGCCGCTAGTGCACACCCAGGATCCCGCCGAACTCAGTTACGTCTCATTCAATAGTACTTCTGGCCGACGATGCTGTCGGACGTCCGGGACTATGTACAAAGCCGCTGTACTTGGCAACAGTACAAGTCATCGAGCCTCCTGAAGAACGGAACACTGATGCCACTTCCAATTCCTGCGGAGCCGTGGCAGTCTGTCTCGATTGATTTCATCACGGGCCTTCCCGTTTCTAATGGTTATGATGCGATCATGAACTGTGTGTGTCGACAATCGAAAAGAGCATTGTTCACACCGCCACACAGCACGGCTACGGCAGCGGACACGGCAAAGCTATTTTTCAACGCAGTGGCACGTCACCACGGTCTTCCAGCAGAAATTATCAGCGACCGAGACAACAAGTTTACGTCGCACTTCTGGCAAGAACTGATGAAGCTCTTGGGCACCAAGCTACGGATGACCGGGCGCAAGCGGATGGACAAGTCAACGCCAGAATCGAATACTAGAAGACTCGTTGCGATGCATGACTTCGTACCTTGGAAGTGACTCGGTCGATCACGTGGGCACGATTGAGTACGAACATGCAACACTGGTTAATGCGTTGACCAAGATGTCGCCTTTTCAGATTGACACAGGATGCATTCCGCGTGTCATGGGTTACGAAGCTACGGCGATCGACACGCGCAATGATTTGGCTCGCAACTTCGTGCAGAAGCGTCGGTAGATCGTGCAACAGGCGCGAGCAAACCTGAGTGAGGCTCAACCGCGCCAAAAGTAATACTACGACCTGAAGCGAAGTTCGGTGACGTTCGCAGTAGGGGGCATGGTGTTGCTATCAACCGAAACCCTTTCATTGGTTCACTCTACGCGTGGAACGGTTGGAGAAAGTGAAACTTGCGCTGCGTTACATCGGACCATACAAGAATTTGAGAATGGTGAATGCCAACGTGGCACGACTGGAGTTACCGCGCAGTATGGCGTGTCTGCACAACTCCTTCAATAAAAACCGTTCAAGCAAACGAGTCTACGCTTTGCTGACCGGCCAGCATCCAAGACCACTCCCGTGTTCGCCAATGACAACGAGGAGCCAATGTACGTGTGGTGAAACGCCGGATCTTCTATCGGAAACCTGAGTTTCTTGTGAAGTGGGTGGGCTTGTCCGAACACGAGAACTCTTAAGAGCGTGAACAAGACATCAAACATGTCAGTCACTGAAACAGCTGGCGCGTCAACTTCGAGACGACCAGCAAACATCAAGGTTGGGAGGGTGTCAGAATCGAGCAGAATCTAGTCTCACGTGTCGATGATACAGGCTTGGAAGCCGCGCTGTCCATCCACTAGGCGCGGACACACCTTGTAGCCACTCGGCCCAGCTTGAAAGGTCTTCCAGCCGAGATGCAAGATGAGATCGGCAATATCCAGTCCATGGTGGCCACTCCATGGCATACATGTAGTTGTAGGTCTTACAGGTGCAAGCTCCGAAAGACATAACCAACAAATTCATTCTTGATTTTACTTTCCAAGACACAAGCGACTTCACATCTATCAACTCAAACCGTCTTCCGAGCCCGTCGTTCTACCGTAGCCCTTACATTTATAAGGATATTTTGGTTAAAGATTTTGGAAATTCTCAAACGGAATCATTCTTTTACATGTATACCGGACTATATAATTTATGCCGCACCAAATCTGATTATCTTCAATCCATCGCTGTATTTACCTTCACTTAGAAATAGGAATCAAAGCCATAGCAACGCTGTGGGTGAGGAGTGCGGCATTACCTGAAGCTGGTGGCTGAGAATCAGGACATGTACTATCGTATGGCTCACATGAAGTCCACGCCGTGGGACGGAGTGCAAAGCCAAGAGCCAAGATCTGTGCAAACCCAACGACTTCTGGAAGTTCCAGCAGACGCGCAACTGCGAGAACCGCTCTTCTCTGTCTACAAGAAAATGCTCGCTTCTAAGAAGGTGGTATTTACTGTATCCACTGCAATAACACAAGTGACAGTAGCAGCACTACTTAGGCTACAGCACTTCGACCTGTTAAGTTACTGTTTGCCAACTAAATGTGAGTACTTCAAAAATATTTCGCCAGTGATTATGTAATGTCGATGTCCAAACATCACCATGGCGAGGTGTGTCATAGGGGAATTACCCTACGTAAAACTCAATCTCTCTGGTTGGAAATCCTTGTACTCTTGGACAAATTTCTTCACATCTTTGGAACTGAATCCATAATCCTTCATTGCCCACCCGGCTTCATCACTATGATACTCCATACCTCTCCAGATCGAGTACATCTCGTAGCGTTTGGCGTAGTTACCTCGAATCGCCTCAAACAGAGCTGGGTTTTCTTGTAGATAGTTCCTGGCCATTGCTACTTGGTTTAGATCCTCAGCGCCATGCGCACTCTTGGATTGATACCGAAACTTGTTCAGGAACTTGTTGACTCCGCCACCTCTTTCTTCTTTGTTATCGCCAGTATCTTCATCAACCGGTTCGTGGATGCGTAAACCATTATTGTTGTCTTCATGAAGAGCACGAAGTGCTTTCGACGGCGTCTCCGCTCTGGGAGATAACGCAGTAGCGCTTTAGAGAAAAATGGTAGTAATAGCTAGGAAGGAGAGAGAGAGACGCATGCTTGCTCATGCCTTGATAATCTTGTTTAATAAACGCTTGAGCGGTGTGGAGAAACTTGCACAATCAAAAGATAAGACTGGCATCTTACTGAACAGAGTGCTTGCATGAGGCAACCAAAATGGGTGGGTCTAAAGCTTCAGACGTTCGAAACAAAGGAACAATATCCCCGTGAATAACACCAGCAGGCGGGTGTCAGCATGATACAGGTCCAGCATTATAGGGACTGTCTTTTACCATGGCAATGTGTGGTACAATTGTTGTCCTCAGTTCCAATTCAGAATTCACTCCATGTGTACATGAGGATCTGACTACAAATACATAACTGGTTAGCTCGTCCTGCATCTCGTACGATACAATTTATCAACTCGTACATTTCAGCGCAATCGTGAAAATCGTTCCTGAAAAATGATGCTTCGGCATTCCTGAAGCATCGAGGGCTTTGTCACAAACTGTCACAAACATAATTTGTTTACCAACCATTGTTGTATTATTGCAGTTGTATACAGGAACCGCCCCACTTTTCCAAAATAAACCATCCTATTTGGAGCTTATATAAGGGATTTCAATCATGAGAAAGGCATAGGATCTCGCCAAACGTACAAAATCAGTATCTGAAGAGTACCGAATTTTGGCATTATTCAAAGCTGAGGTGGTTGTTGTACGCCTTATGTGGTAAACAAACGATGGTTACGGTACTATTAAATGTACATCCGTAGTGGAATATGGTAAACAATGTGTGATTGTGGCAGAACAGCTTGGTGCATGATGATCATAAGAGGCTTACTACCACAGACATGCTTGTTTGTCGCTCTCGTGTGGAGAAAGGTCGACTTCTTGCCACTTTGCTATGAAAGCACTGGAGTACTTAGTACAACCACGAGGTGAAGTATGTTGTTGTGACGGAATTTATTATATTTATCTCCAGTGAAATGAATAACAAAGCTGAAATTGTCAGAGCAAGCCAGTATCTCAACATAACCATATTTCAGTAGATTCATAATGATGTTCTTAACATTCTCATTATATAAATAATAAGGGATTTCTTTTAGATCTTGAATGTTCATAGAAACTGTATTGGAGGTTTACAGGATTCCGTGTAAATATTTTACTTTGCTGAATATGATGTATGTATTGAGTCATGTACCTAACTAATGTAGGGATATTACTTCCCTGTTCTCCCTTTAGTTAGAACGCCAGAGTTTTGATCTTCAAGTGAGATCGTGATTGCATTTTCTTTGAAGACCTCACATCCTTAAGATTGATTATTTTGTCACAACTAAGCGATAATTTATAAATATGACACAACTCGTTGGCCACTTGTCCTGTGGACCGCTCACTTGAGCATGACTTCAGCTTTCATTCCGCATTTTGCCCCCTATCTCTCAATCCAACATTTCAAGTACCTAGGCCACGAACCTCTCTCATGCGTGTAACTACTGTCGTCCTTGCTGCCATTGCGCTTTCCATCAACTGTGCCGCAGCGACCACCAAGGAAACCTCTATGTCGGCAAAGTTAATCACCAATCCCGTCCAGGATGTATCGGCGGTGACGTCGCCTGGGTTGGTCCGCTCACTCGAGACCGCTGATGGAGCTGTTACCGAGAGGCGTTTATTGCGAACCCACACAGAAAACAACGACGATGAAGGGGATATCGATGACGAGGACGAGGAGAGGGCTAACGGTAAGAACCTCTTTGCTACGAAGAAGTTGGACCAGATGTTGAACTCGGTCGATACTTTCAAGAGATTCGAGAACTGGAAGGCTTATGGTTATACTCCTACTGATGTGTACACCAAAATGTGGAACGATGGTCTCTTCGACAAGTACCAGAGCTTGTACACCATGTACAGCAACAACTTCAAAACAATCAAAGCCAAACATTGATGTGGGAATTAAGTTGGTTCGTAGGATGCGACTTAACTGACATTCAGGTTATCCCTGAGAGATGTCAAATGCAATACAAAAGAGATGGAACAGTAAAAGAGTGTGCTACGTCCTTGTGGTGAATCGGATGCGAGTCCTGAATTACACGAAATACGTTTATAATCTATCTTCAAAGTTCTCCAAGCGAATGGTAGAATCACCTGACTGACCTGCTTTTAAAAACATGGGCAATGTTTCTACCCACAAACCGAATCAAATGTGCAATCTGTTCGAATTATACATTTTAACTCAATTCAACCACGCTGGTTTCACTTGCTACCGCATCAAGGCATGTGCTTGTCTGAATGAAAATTTCCAAGTGATGTTTAATGTGTGTTTTATGGATACCTTGGCACACCACCTGCACGTACCATACTGAATATGAAGAGCGTCCGACGTACGCTATTCTGTTTTCCTTTGGATGAGAAAATTGTTGGGTGGTCGAACAACTCGATCGATAATACTGAAGCACGTTCCTGCAAAGCTTTTGATGTTCCAATGATGTAGCCATGTTGCTGCCTAAATGGGTTCATGATGTGGTCCACTTCAACGTTCGTTTCAACATGGCTACATGCTCTTCAATTTGGCCAATCAGATGGTCTCATTCCGTGGAAGATATTCTCGCCTTTTCGAAGAGGCAGTTAGAAATACTTCCAACCGTCGCGTCTTGAGGGCGTCGCCATTCTTCCGCACGCGCTGCATCTTGCACCAAACTTCGTCCAGCTCTTCGCTAGTCGCCAGGCTTTCTCCCTAGCCAAGTCCCGTTTCCAACCGACCTCTGTAGTCCAAGTTCACTTTTAGCGCCATGGGTGACACCGCTGAACTCAAGAAGAAGTGTGAGAGTCTCAAAGAGACGATTGAGAAGACCCGAGACGCCAAGAGCGACGGCGGCTTCCAGAACGCCAATGCCAGTGCTGGAGCCAAGCCGATCCCGGCTCCTCCCAAGTGCAGACGACTACTGAAAGGCCACTTTGGCAAGATCTACGCCATGCAATGGGGAGGTGACAGTTCGAGTCTGGTCTCCGCTTCTCAGGACGGAAAACTCATTGTTTGGAACGCCCAGACAACGAACAAGATCCAGGCCATTCCACTGCGTTCCAGTTGGGTCATGACCTGTGCTTTTGAGCAGAAACAGCGCAACATGGTGGCGTGTGGAGGTCTCGACAATCTCTGCAGTATCTTCCACCTGTCCCAAGCTCAAGTGATGCGAGCTACAAAGGAACTGGCAGCTCATGATGGCTACTTGAGCTGCTGCAGATTCATTGATGAAGCCAACATTGTCACGAGCTCGGGAGACGCAAGCTCAAGTGATGCGAGCGACAAAGGAACTGGCAGCTCATGATGGCTACTTGAGTTGCTGCAGATTCATTGATGAAGCCAACATTGTCACGAGCTCGGGAGACTCCAACTGCATCCTATGGGATGTTGAAAGCGGAGAGGTGAAAACGACCTTCCGTGAACACTCGGGCGACGTCATGTCGGTGAGTATCAACCCCCACAACCCGAGTATGTTTATTTCGGGGTCTTGTGACTCTACTGCCAAGGTCTGGGATATCCGTACGGGCAAGACGACGCACACGTTCCAGGGCCACGAGTCGGATATCAACTCGGTCGACTTTTTCCCAAGTGGAAATGCTCTCGGTACGGGGTCGGATGACTCGAGTTGCCGCCTCTTTGATCTGCGAGCTTACGGCGAGCTCAACAACTTCAGCAACGACAAGATTCTGTGTGGTATCACGTCCGTGAGTTTCTCCAAGTCTGGACGCTTCCTCTTTGCTGGGTACGACGATTACAACTGTTACTGCTGGGACGTGCTCAGCACCACCGGCGCCCACATCTACCAACTTGCGGGTCATGAGAACCGCGTATCTTGCCTCGGTGTCAACCCCGCAGGCCAAGCACTGTGCACAGGCAGCTGGGACACGCTACTCAAGATCTGGGCCTAGATTCTGGGCGAAACTCGAGCAAGCCGTCGCGAAACAAGTAGGAGACGTCATAGGCAAGCCCAAGCGAGACAGCGATGAGTTGCAGCAACAACATTTATATCAGTTCTCTTACACATTATCCTCAGTCTTTATCATGATCGCTGTCTTGTTGCAATTTCTATGAGTCTAGAACATGCTCTTGGATGTAGAATTTTAGCTCCAGCACGCGTTGCTCAAGGTAGTCAAGGCACTGGCGGAACTCGTACCATTCGATACGTTCTGCGTTAATAGCTGCTAGTTCCTGCGTAGTTTCTTGAGCCAGCTCAGCAACTAGACTTGGAATCGAAGAAAACTTATGTCTACTATCTACCCGTTCCGGAGTGGTGAGTTCTTCCCATGCTGACTCAGGTGATGCAACAGCTTCACTTTTAGTTGGTACTTGTACACGATCTAAATGATCCGCGAGTATTGAAGTAAGACCAGTTTGCAGTTCTGGTAAGGACAGCATAGCGCTTCCGCTGAGGTCAGTGGTTGAGAAAAGAAGGTGAAGTTGGTTGGCAAACGATTGACTTCCAGTCTTTTTGTCGGTCTCGAGAGCACACAAAACCCATTCCATTGCACTAAGCGATTCACCATGGTTTTTAGCTAACGATGTCATGAAATTGTCGATTACTGTTTGGTTTGGTTCTGATCCACGCAGCAACCAAATTAATATTTTGAGTTCCTCAGTATTAATTGGGTTATCCACAGCAAGGAAAGCAGCATACGGTGCTATCACGAGGAAAAAGGCATCCATTGAGATCGCCACACTCGCTTGGTTTTTGTCATCCAGTGTCGAATTGGAATGGATAGTATCCTTCATAATGATTTCCATTGTACGCAATAACCACGCAATTTCGTGCTCCTCAGCAGCAGGACAGAAGCGCTGAATTATATCCGCACAAAATTCTTCGGGGCAATATATGATTTGGCGGTGTTGATTTTCGACTTCGACCGCATCCATATTTGCAAAACTCATAAAAACTGTGCAAATTTCCTTGAGCATTACGTCGTTCTGCACTTGATTGTCGTAGATTACGCGAGTATTTGAAAATTTCGCCAGGTAAGTCATCACATTATTTTCCTGGAGTATCCACTGAGTAAATTCCTCCATCGAGATTTTATCACTTCGGTCAGTGTGCGAGAAAGCTTCATTGGTCAGCTTTTCGAGTGCATCTGTAGCTGGACGAGGCCTTCCGACGACTTTGCATAATCCTCGAGTTGTGCAAAGCATCAAAAGCACTAATTCGTCCTGGGATATCTGTTGGGAATGGTGGAAGTCGAAGAGATCAAAGATCAGAGGAATCTTTTCCTCTATGGTGGCGTCACAGAACGCGATGATCACAGCGAAAACCTCCATTACGTCCACCTGTACTAGTACAGAAATTTAATGAATATTAGAAGCTGTTAAAATTAA